>PITA01002213.1:114561-168379 GCA_004023965.1 Spilogale gracilis
TAGGGTAATCTAGGGAGGGAAACGAAACAACAGAGATTTTGAACACAGAAACAAACTGAGGGACTTGGAGGGAGGGGGGTGGAGGGATGGGAGAGCCTGGTGGTGGGTACTGGGGACACCTAAAGCGGGGAGCACTGGGTGTGGGGAATGGGGAATGAATCTTGAAACACTGGAAAAAAAATTTTAGTAACAATAAAAATTAAAAAATAAAAAAAAAATTAAAAAAAAAAAAAAAGTCTGTCTTTCACTAGGTGGCCCATTTTCAGCCACAGCCATACACATCAGTGGGCTCTTTGCTGGTGCTAAGCTTGGAGGATCTTGAGACCGAGTCCTTGGAACCTTCTAAATATTGGAAAAAATTCCATACTCCCTGTATTTGGGCATCACAGAGATGAACATGAGAGTACTTAGAGTGACCTGTTCTATTGTTCTGCATTCAACAACCCACAGTAATAGCTCCCTGCTGGGTGATGCTGTGGATTAACTGTTCCTTCCCATCTCTGGGCAATAGTGCATACAGCAGGCTTATCCTGATTTTCATTCTTTGTTGATACTGTATACATCTAAACAAATACTTATATATGTTTTCTACATTTTATGTGCATTTCAGGCTGTCCTCCTAATGTCTGCTTCTTCCTAAAGTATATATTTTAGTGGTTCTTTTGTTAATGATCTTCTCTTTATTTTCATTCTCATTTTTAAAAGATAGTTTGACTCTGTTGACCCCCCCCCCCCAGTTCCTCCTTGTGTGCTTGCTGATCTTTGAGAGCTTGTTGCCTGATTTTCATCTGTAGGAAACCAGAGCCTAAATTGAGTATACTTTCCTCAGAGATGATCTGATTCTGCCTTGGCTGGGAGCCAGGTATTGGGGGGTCTGTTGACCTTGGACCACTGAAGCCCCTCTAAAGGGTCCTAGCCCACTAGAAGACTTATAGATGGCGCTTTCCACCCCACTGCTTGGATCCTGACCTTAGTGCTCAGATGGACATCTGTCCTCAAGATAAACCAAACCTCTTTTGTTTCCCTGAGCTCTGCCACCAGCTCATTTGTGATGAGTGGAGTGGAAGGGTAGGACTCAGGGAATTCCTCTACTTCTTCCAAGCCCAGGAACCTATTCTATTCAGGCTCTTCTCACTGTGCAGTGGCAGGGTCCAAAGGAGCACCTGGTCTGTCACATAGCCAGCAGCAGAAATCCTCTGTGTTTATTTTTCCTGTATTCTTAACTGGAGAAAATGGCAATGGACTTCAGGCAGTTGAACATTCACAACGTCTACAACTCCCCACATCTCCCGAAGCAGCGTGAGGGGTATGGGTGAGAAAAGAAGAAAGAGAAAAACCAAACCAAACTGAAAGAGAGGCAGTGGTTCCTGCAGTCCTTTCTCTTGCCCGGCGACTGCTGTGTTGTGGCTCAAGTGCACCCCAGGAGCTTGTCTGACCCAGTTTCTCTGCTTTCAGACACTCATCCAAGAGGAAGGATGGCCAGTGCCTTCTCAAAGTTGCTCACTGGCCGCAATGCTTCTCTATTACTTGCTACGGTGGGCACCAGTGCCCTAACTACTGGGTACCTGCTGAACCGGCAGAACGTGTGTGCTGAGGCCCGGGAGCACCATCGGCTGTTCCCGCCCAGGTAAGAACTCCAGTGTCAGCCAGAAATCTGCTTTCCCCCACCGGAGAACTGTCAGCAAGGGTCCTTCCTGTTGCTTTTGAGAATGACTAAGTCAAACTGACAATCACTGTTGACACTCAGGAAGCACAGTGACCTGTGGTGAATCCAAGGAAGTGCAGTGTCATCATTCCTGCCCAGAGCTGGGGCGCTAGTTGCATAGTAACAATATTCATGATGAACACCGGTAGAACACTCTGAGGTGTGTTAACTGCTGTACATGGAATATCTATTTTATTCATTTTAGCATCCCTCTGTGATAAAATGGAGACTTAGAACAATGGAGCAGTGCCCAGGTTCACATGCCTAGTGCAGCCAAATGCAAACCCCATGACCCTGATTCCAGACCCACACTTCACTCACTGCTGTCCCACTTTCTCAAGAATGATGTTGTAGTACTGATTTTAAGTATCGGCTTGAAAGGCCACTACAGATGGAAAGTGGGGAAGTGGCATGAAGATGGCCGTGATTTCCCAGTCCTTGGCTCCCTGCCATGGATGAGACCGCATGCACTGCCGGGAGCTGGCACGCAGTGCGGACTCCACAAGAGCCCGAAGAGGCGGGTGTGGAGGAGACGGACGAGGAGGACTTGCTGCTCTTCTCAGAGACAGTCGTTGGCTCTTGTGGGGATCCAGATCTCTGAGGGAATTACCAACACCTACCATGTACCTCAGGAATTCCTCAAGGGAGATTACCTATGGTTGATGTGGTGATCCAGAATCCCCTGTTCTTTGGCCAGTAAGAGAGCACCTCGCTTTATTGCCTTTTGTGTACTGTTCCAACAGTTATTTACTGAATACCTGTTTCAGTAGCCAGCCACTGCTGTCAACAAAGCAGACCGAGTCAGCTCTCCTGGAACTTGCACCGTAGATAGAAGACAGATACAGGAATTTCTAGGTAGCTCCACCTGCAGGTTTCTAGTCTCTCCACCATAGACCTAAAGGACCACAATGTGCTTGTTACATTTTACCAGAACTTTTGGGTTAAAAAAAAAAAAAAAGTCCATATGAGATTTCCATTGATTTTTGTCATTTTCACTGTCTCCTCTTTCCAGTAAGGCATGGTGTGTGGGCTCCTGCAGCCAGCATCATGGAATCCTTAAGTAGGACCAGGCCCCTTTCTCGGGGTAATCAGGGAACTGTTTATTCTTTTTGTCATCTGGCTGACTTAAGTCATGACCTCTAGCCATGTGTCCCCATGCCCACTGGCTAAATAGAGCCTGGTGGCAAGATTCTGCTCACTGAAAGCCCCTCTCCTCCACGTGCAGTGCAGACTACCCTGATCTGCGAAAGCACAACAACTGCATGGCTGAGTGCCTCACCCCGGCCATCTACGCCAAGCTCCGCAACAAGGCGACACCCAGCGGCTACACCCTGGACCAGTGTATCCAGACGGGGGTGGACAACCCTGGCCACCCCTTCATCAAGACGGTGGGCATGGTAGCTGGTGACGAGGAATCCTATGAGGTAAAACTCAGCTGCTGATTCCAGAGTGGGAGTGGGAGGAATGCTCTGGGTGCAGAGTCATTCTCTTCTGTATGGGGCCAGCATTCATAAGGGGAAGCCAGTTTCAGCAGAACGTCTGGAACTCTTTCTGAAAAAGGAGGTCTACAGCTTCCCAGGGGCAAGGCTTCCTTTGCTGCTAACTTTGGTATCCCGCCTCATGGGAGAATGAGTTACATGACAGGACTCTCTGAGACTGTGAAAGGGATGAATTGGTACAGAAAAAAACTTGTAATTTATTGATGCTATGTATTCACCAGTAAGACATTAGGAGATGGTGTGTTTGTGACTAGACTTTATTGAGGAAGGACGACGGTCTGTGTCTTTAGCTTGGGAATTACTGATTACTGTAGCCTAGATACACCAAGGCGCTCAGAGGAATCCCATGATCTCCACATCCTCATTCTTGGGGCCAGAAGCATAGAACGGTCTGTTGCTAAGGCAGCCCTCGTCACAGCAAGCTCTGCACCATAGCAAGTTGCAGGGAGCTGAGGGCAGTTCCCTGGGAGAACAGCCATCAAGAGGAGGGTGGGTCCTCCTGAATTAACGAGACTGGTGGTTCATTCATATACAGCAGTGTGCTCCCCTGGCTCCCTGGACCCAGTGTGCCCCCCACCCCTGGCCCACCCACTTCCCACTGCTCCTACAGGCAGCAGGTCCTCTGTTGTGACTTCTCTTGACATTATTTTACCTAAAGGATATCCCTGACGTTGTTTTGTTTTGTTTTATTTTTAAAATAGATTTTGCACAAGATAACTAGGGCTGGGGAAGGACCTCACAGGGGGAGAGGTCCTGGCTTTGCCCGACTGCTGCTGTGCACCTTCCTCGTAGTTCTGCTGAAGCTGGCTTCCCACCCAGGGCAAACTCTAGAACCTAATCATCTGTTTTGACCACAAAACTGTTTCTGGCAGCTTCCTTTATGTCATAAAGGCAAGAACTCCTGGGGGGAAACCCTCAAATCCTTAAACACAAGATTTTCTTGCTCAGTCTCATGGCAGTAAGCCTGGCCGAATCACTAGGGAGGTGGCCTGTTATTTGTTGAGCATCAATCTACCACCCCCGTTTCCTGTGTGGTAGCCCTGAGAATGACAGAGGAGGGTGTCAGCTTTGGTCCTCAAGGTAATAAGGGGCAAATGAAAGGAATGACCTTTTAATAGATGAATCAGTTAAAGAAGAAACAGGTGCATCTTCCCCTCTACAGGTGTTTGCTGACCTTTTTGATCCTGTCATCAAACTAAGGCACAACGGCTATGACCCCAAGGTGATGAAGCACCCCACGGATCTGGACGCCTCCAAGGTAGGTTGCAACCCCCTCTGCTTTCCCACGAAGCTGGCACTCCCGAGCCTCAAGTGAGGAGCACCTGAGAGGAGGACGACTCCCCTCCCCCGGGTCAGATGCCCTCTGCAAGCTCTGTGATGGCCCTGGCACAGCACACTCCCTAGAGGGGCAAGGAGAAGGTCAGAAAGGTCTCTGTTGTCTTTAGTAAAAGGTCAGTGGGTTGGAACCTGCTGTGGTTGTGGCAGGACGGTAGTCTACATCTGGCCGTGGTAACCCCATGCTCTCTCTGCTTTGGCAGATCACCCAGGGGCAGTTTGATGAGCGCTACGTGCTGTCCTCTCGGGTGCGCACAGGCCGCAGCATCCGCGGGCTGAGCCTGCCACCTGCCTGCAGCCGGGCTGAGCGAAGGGAGGTGGAGAACGTGGCCATCACGGCCCTGGAGGGCCTCAAAGGGGACCTGGCAGGCCGCTACTACAGGCTGTCTGAGATGACGGAGCAGGACCAGCAACGGCTCATAGACGTGAGTGGCCCTTGAACCATCCAGCCCGGCCTAGGGTGGGCTGAGCCCAGAGCCCTAATGGGCACCGTGAGGTCTCAATGGGGAGCTTGCTGGGACTTCACCCAGTTCAATGAAGGAAAATGAGGCCTTAACACTTTAGGTCAAGCCACAGAAATGGTCTGTGGTTAAAATCTATAGAGGAAACTCCGCTGTGGAGCCAGGGGGCTGAGGATCCATGAGTGGAGGTTAGATGGAAGATCCCTTTGCTTATTGAAGATGGTCTCCACTGCCACACCCAAAGAAAGTCCTGGAAGCTAGGAAAATCTAGAAAGGAAATTACCGAGGTGGAAAGTCTGCCCTGACTCCCGCTGGAGCCAGCCTCTGCAGCTGTCAGGCCAACCCTCTGCCTGTTCCGTCAGAGAATAAGCCCTCCTCGGCCTCCACCAGCCACTTGTGGTTGCCGTGTAAGGCCACAAGGTCTGTTCTAATGTCTCCCAACCCTTCCATTCAGACTGTAGGACTTTGCTCTCCATATCTTCTTTACTTCTTACCTCAACGTAATCATATTTGAATACGTGGTATGCATATTCATGTTCTTACCATATATACACAGTGAGAAAAACATCAGTCTTTTGACACTGGTTTTGATATGAAGAGTAGTATCCTATAGTTTAAAGCCCGAGCCTGGGAGTCGTACAGTCGAGGTTTGAATGTAGGCTCTGTCACTTCCTAGCTGTGTGATACTGGGTAGGTTGTTTTCTCATTCTGTTTTCCTAAAAAAAAAATTTATATTTGCCTCATGCTGTTGTGAGGATTCAAGAAAACAAAAGCACACAGCATAGAGCCTGGCACATGGTGAGCACTAAATTAATGGTAGGTATTTTTATTTATAAACCATTATTTTACATTTCCAATACTTTTTAGTGAAAGGAAGGATAGTAATAAAAGACCCATGAATGCCGGCCACATAGAGAATAGTGGCTGTGTATACCAGACTTGGCTCTGTCACTGCCTCGTGCTGGTGGGTAAACGTAGTCCATAGTGATTAAGTCTTTCCATCTGGGCTAAGCCGGTGGGTTTCAGCTTTAGCTGCCCATTACAATCACTTGAAGAGCTTTTTAAAAATCCCACTGTCCAGGTCACATCCCCTAATAATTAGGACAGAATCTCGGGGGGGGGGGGCAGGAACTGGGCATTCGTATTTTTTAAATAGCTCCCAGGTTGTTCCAGCAGGCACCAAGGCTGAGAACCACTGCCTGATAGACCTGGCACGTGTAGTTGTGTCTGATCTCATTGTTTTCTCCTTTCTGCTTTGTCCCTTTCGGCTGCAGGACCACTTTCTATTTGATAAGCCAGTATCCCCTTTACTAACATGTGCTGGGATGGCCCGTGACTGGCCAGATGCCAGGGGAATCTGGTATGGACACAGCATTTTCACATTTGCAGTGTGTGCAGACGATCTCTTTCAGATCACCTGCTTCTCCTAACCTGAAGTTGCTGTGACCAGCAGTTGACAGCATGCCTGGCTTGAGTTAAATGGAGAAGAGAGAGACTGTAGAAATTGGGTGTGTGTCATTCCAAAGTACTGTGGTGTTTATAAGGCGTGCAAGAATGTTTGCTGGGTTGCATGAATTATGCATGAGAAACGAAGACTATTTTTAAGAAAAATTAGCTTCATATTATTTGACCTCACAGAGAATCTGTTTCATGACATTAAAACAAAAGAGCAGAGAATGAAAAATATTGAGGACTTAAGCAAAACCCTACAAGGAAGAATGGATATCGAGTATACACGTATTTTATCTTGGCCAAAGTCCTCAGTCCACTTTGATTCCTGTACTTTGGTAGGTTATTTTGACACTCTCCAAAGGAGCTGTGATAAGTGTGTTCATGAGCAGATGCTCCGTCTGGGTGGCTAGGCAGGATCTATGCAGCAAACATGTGAAATCTGCACCCCAAACATCTTGGGCTGCAGGTAAAAAACTTTCTTGAAGCACCACAAGATTTTAGTTGAGCCTATTAGAATATTCTTGTTAGTGTTAAAGTCAGATGTTATCCATAGCTGAATTATTGTCCTCGTCCAAGGACTGGGGAAGGTGATACTCTGGTTGGGCAAAAAAAAAGGACATCTTTAAGGGTTGGAGTTGGTCTTATTCCTCATTCTGTCATGGTAAAATTATATTGTAGTACTTGTTCAGGCACGATGAAAAACTTAGGACTTTCTAGAAATGAGGAAGGTGCAATAAAGCAAGCAAGCTACAGAGGTAAAGGGAATTTTCATGAGCTGAAACAAATGTATTTCACAAGCAACACCCTATTTTTCCTTTCATTAGGCATAATTATGACAAGACATTTCTCATCTGGATTAATGAGGAAGACCACACCAGAGTAATCTCTATGGAAAAAGGAGGCAATATGAAAAGAGTATTTGAGCGATTCTGTCGTGGACTAAAAGAAGTAAGATGTTACCAGAGAATTCTGAATATTCATTAAAATGAAATCACTTCTTCATTCTTAACAGAAGGCACTATAGGGACTACCAAGATGAGGCTTTTTATAGGGATCATGGCACTCTTTGAGGGTGGGACTACCAGAGCAGTGCTTCAAAAAATAGGTGACTTTTTTTTCTTTTTTCCCATTACTAGTAAGTTCCTATGCTTCTCTCCCCAGTCTAGAATGGTTTAGGGAAGTTTGCGGATCATAGCTTATATTCCAATGTCTTTAACAGTGCTTCTGGTGATTCTAAGCATAGGGACGGTATAGAATGTAACTATGTTCATAAGTAACCTGACCACAGCCTTACCTGCGGAGAATTCCTATACTCTCCTATTATTCTTATGTGAAAAATAGTAACAGCAACTGACATTCATTGATGTTGAGTATGTGCTGGGTACTGCATTCAGTGCTTTACATGTTTCATCTAACTGGATCATTTTAATATTTGGATAGCAGTATCCTTTTCCATTAAGGAAGTAATACATATCTGCCTAAGTTTCAATTCATGGCAAACATACAGTATATATATCTCTCCCTGGTGTTGCAGATGTACCAAGTAAATAGATATTTTAAGGACTCCATTTGTTCACCGCTGTAGGTGGAACGCTTAATCCAAGCACGAGGCTGGGAGTTCATGTGGAATGAGCGACTAGGATATATTCTGACCTGCCCTTCGAACCTTGGAACAGGATTACGGGCTGGTGTCCACGTTAGGATCCCAAAGCTCAGCAAGGTAATGTTACATAGTCAGCAGCCCTTTTGAGTTCCACAGGATAAGCTCAGATGTGACTTCTTTGTGGAGGGAAAAATCCTCACCATTCCGTAACCCTTCTTTACTTTCTGCATTTACAATAGGAAATAACAAGAATGGGTTAAGTTTGCCTCGAAAGACACTTGTAATAGGATAAAAGATTAAGGGCTGTAAGAAAGAGGAGTGGCTTCAAATTCTTCTTGTTGCTACAAGTCAGGATGGGCAGGCAGGCTTCTCTGCCTCGCTCCCTGGAATCCCTTTCATCCCTGTCTCTCCTAGTGTAGGGGATTCTCCCACTTCAGCCTCCATCAGAATTACCTGGAGGCTTGTCAAACAGATAGCTTGACCACCTGATGGAATTTCATTTTTAAGAAATTTCCAGGTGACTTGATGCTGCTGGTCAGGGAACTGCACCAGGAGGACCACTGTCTTAGACACCCTCCCCTCTCCATGGCCACAGCCAGGCCCCATGTTCCAGCCTGTGGGAAGGGGAGAGAGGATGCAGGTGTGACCATGTAAAGATTTAAAGTCTAGGTCTGAAGGGCACATATCAATTAAGTTCGTTCCTTTTGCAAGAAGTTAGCCAGTGGTCAAATTCTCAGATCCATCTGTGGATAAGGAGGAAAATGCAATACTTTATGTTATAGCACAAGCAAATAAAATACTTGAAAACCATTTTAGAAAATGTGCTTCCTACCAAAAACAGAATGAAAAATTATTCCAATGTTAAAATTATTTGATGTAACTTCATGATTTTAATTCTATCAGTGAAACTATTATACAGATGAATAATCAACTCAACAAAGCTGGCATCCAAATGCCAAAAATCATATAGAAGGTAATAACAGCTCTGCTACCTTCTAGCTGTGTGACCCTCATCAGTTATATTCTTTTGAGCCTCAGTTTCCTCATCTGTGAAATGAGAATGAAAGCAGTACCTACTTCATAAGGTTGTTGTAAGGTTTAAACTTTCTAGCATAGTGCCCTGGTACACAGTATATGCTTAATAAATATAAATGGTTACTACCTCTCATTATACCTCTTACTAAGTCCATGTGCCAATGATGGTGAATCAGTTTTGCTTCTTATGACACTAAGTACTGTCCCTTGTCCCAGGATCCACGCTTCTCTAAGATCCTGGAAAACCTGAGACTCCAGAAGCGTGGTACAGGTGGTGTGGACACGGCAGCAGTGGCCGATGTGTACGATATTTCCAACATAGATCGAATCGGTCGATCAGAGGTAACAGTTCTCTCACTTTCCAAACTAGAGCTAACCATATTAGCCTAAGAGAAAAAGGTAATAGAGAAGTAGCTTAAACAGCCTCACCTTATTCACAAAAGTCAAGACCTCCTCTTTCCCCACTGAGTCCTGAGTCCGGTCAGTGTTTCATTCTGTAGTCTAATCTTCCATGGGAAATACCGGCATAAAAGCAAGCACAAGGTAAGCTGAGAAAATATAGGCAACTAAAGGAATTCACGGTGGGACGGTGGGACTACTGTCAGCACCTGGCCCCTGA
The DNA here is from genome assembly GCA_004023965.1 of Spilogale gracilis. NCBI lineage: Eukaryota > Metazoa > Chordata > Mammalia > Carnivora > Mephitidae > Spilogale > Spilogale gracilis. Next base: position 124,271 of record PITA01002213.1, read on the forward strand.
AAGGTATTCCAGCAATCCTTCAGCAACAGGAGTGCTCTTATGCCAAAGGACAGCAGCATTTTATCACTGTGATGTTAGAGAACATGTGTGCTCTCTGAGGATGGTAAAATAGTGGAATTTTCTCTTGATTCTGAATTTCCTTTGGTGAAAGCCACATGCTTCATTTTTAGGCACTTGATAGTTTTTAAAAGTACATTTTCTCAAGCTCAAGATGGCATATAATATATGTACTAGATATATAAGAGATTGTGTTCATGAAATAATCTTTAGGATTTTGTGGACACACAGGAGGAACAGCATTCATAAACTATAGGTAGGCCTGGAGTGCTGCATGAGACAGAACAAAACGCCCACTTTAAGGACCATGTAGCTGAATCCTAAGCAAGTACCGATCCCAGTAAGTCATACCAATTTATCTGCCCCATTGAATGTATTATGCCCATTATTGATTTAAAAGCCTCTTCCTCTTATACCATACAAATCTTAATAACTCAGTGTCTGGTTATTAAATCTTTGCATTATTGATGCTCTTCTTCCTTGCCAGCTTTCAAATATTTCATGCCTATTGGTATATCCCTACCAATAAACAGACAAGGGCAGGAGGAAACACTCAAATCAGCTTGCGTACTTCCACCTCTGGTAAAATACTTGAGGAAGTGGCTCTAAACACAGTTTCTGAGATTTACTGAGTAATATATGGTGCACTGAATAAAGAAGATCTGGAGCCTAGGCCTGTCTGCTTCTATTGTGAACTAGATTTTTATTACTGGAAAGCAAGGCAGTCATCACTTAAAACTTTTTTAAAGCCTAACTGTAAGTTAATAGGTGACCACTATAAAAGCTAGAAAAATACCAAAAAGTATTTAAAAAGACCACACTACTCATTTAACTTAACCATAAGAACATCACTGTAAACATTATTCTGTCTTGCTTTCCATTTTTTAAATGACTGTTTATGTAAAACTTGCATTTTGTATAGTTTTATTCACATGAACAAATTTATTCATGAGTTCACAGCTCTCTGTTATTTAGGAAAACAGTGATTCTCTGTAATGTATTAGGTCAGTCATAAGCTGTGCTCTGGGTGAGGCTGATGTGACAACTCCATGTGCCATGCTATCCTCACCACAAATGCAGATACCTTCTGTCACCATAAAGTGCTATCACAGTAACATTGACTCGGTGCTGGAACTGCCCTGGGGCTCTCCAAGCAGAAGGCATGCCTTCCATTTTTACAATTATTCAAATACCTCTTTTTAAAAAAACAAAATCTAATCATATATTTTCCCAATGTATTCTATCATGAGCTTATTCTTATAATATTAAGTATTCTTTAAAAATAATTTTTAATGACAGCATATCTGATTTGTTGATATTTTACTTGACCATATCTATAAACAATTCTGTAACCATCTCTACATATAACTCTAATCACAACTCTGATTATTTAGTTAAGATATATTTTTAGGAAGAGAATTCCTGGGTTAAAGATGAGGGACCTTACTTATGACCAAGTTACCTACCAGAAGATTTATATCAAGATAGAGTCCCCTTGGGAGTAAATGAGAGAACCATATCACCACACTATTATGAACACCAGGATAGGTCAAACTGGAAAAGTAAAAACTATGTGTCTTTGATTAGTGATGACTAAACTTTCTGACCTGACCTTCTCCTAGGGCCTCAGTTTCCTAATGCATGAGAAGTGGGGAGGGGATTAAACTCAATCATGCCTAAGGTGTGTTCCACTCTAACAAGTAACAATCCCCTCCATCTTTGCTGTTCATTCTTGAGTTATTATCAAGCATTTTAATGTGGTCTGGAATTAAGTAATTGCTTATTATCTTAGTTTGCATCTCTTTAGGAGCAGTGATAAATTGATTAGGGGATCCCCCCAAAAAAATTCATAGGGAGATGTGCTATGATTTACAAATACTGGTTTTTATGAAAAAAAAATTTTTTTTAAAGCAGGGATTTTTAAAGGTTTATGCTAATATAATTCAGAGTTTCCTTTAGGTAGCAAACTTGCCTGGTATAGTGAAAACATGACTTAAACATGATTTAATTGCCCCCAAACATCTGGATTTAAACAATTTTTCAGAAAGCTAGCTAATGTGTAAATGATACCTCAGATACTATCTAAGCTATAGTGCTCAGATAGCTTAGTGGCAGGTCTTAAGAGATCCAGGTCAAAGAACAAAACAAAGGTGTCACAGTAATTTTATTTTATTTATTTATTTATTCTTTTAAGATTTACTGGAGCATGCAAGCAGGAGGAGGGGCAGAAAGAGAGAGATAAGCAGACCTCCCCACTGAGCAGGAGCCCCTCGCAGAACTAGATTCCAGGACCCCTGAGATCTTTGACCTGAGCCAAAGGCAGAAGCTCAACTGCCTGAGCGTCCTAGATGCCTCTGTAATTTTACTTTACTTTTAGCTAAGCTTAGAGACTGACTGGGGGTGTCTGAGATGCACACTAATGGTTTTCATATATTTCAAAAGTTCTCAAAACAGTAAATCTGAAAAAGAAAAGACTGAGCGCAATCCTCCTCTCCACAACACTTTAGGGAAATACTAAGAAAGAAGAAACTGTTATAAAATCCACCTAACATGGCAATTTCTTACTTCTCCCAGTGTTGTTCTTTTGATTAATACCGTGCATGTGTCTTCTATGCAATTAATCATTCTTCCTTTTCACTATCAAAGGTTGAGCTTGTTCAGATAGTCATTGATGGAGTCAACTACCTCGTGGATTGTGAAAAGAAGCTAGAGAGAGGTCAAGATATTAAGATCCCACCACCTCTACCTCAGTTTGGCAGGAAGTGAACTTTTTGTTTTCCAAACTATAAATAATCTGTCTGCTGGTATGACAGGAAGAAATTTTTACTCTGAGAGTTTTTATAGACTTGGAAAAATGTAAAATTGTATGTCCTATCTTTAAAATAAAACTCTCCTTAATATCCTTAGTTTCCTTGATTTCTAGAAATCCTATTCCGAAGGCAAATACATCAAAATTACAAGTAGGAAAAGGCAAAAATACGGTAAGACAATGAGAAAACATATTTCTAAAACCACTTTCACACAAATCTAAAAACACTCCAATCATCTAATGTTCTAATATCCACTCCAATCATCTAATGCTATAATATCAACACTGTAACAAGACCTTATGGACAACACTGGTGTATTAGTCCCTCATTTTCCAGTCATGTTTCTGGCAACTAGGACAAGAGGAGACTGACTTCTCTTGAAGGTGTGGGAATAAATACACTTGTACAAATGACAAATAGAGGCTACTTAGGGACAGAGAAAGGCAGTTAGCCACCCACACTTAAATTTGTCAGAAACTAAAATACAAGCACACAAAAGCACTCTAGTGACAAATGGGAGTTTCAGATACAACCTGACTGGGGTTGTAGGTATGGATAAACTTGAGGCAGAATAACTCGAAATGGGGTATCCGATGGAAATAGTTTGAGAGGAGTATTTGGCTTTCTTTGGTTGGGCTTGAGTTGGAAGAAGGGAGGAAAAAAATTAGGGAAGATGGCAGTCACTGATGAAGTCAAATCCCTCAGCTGCTGAGTTTGATTGTGGCTTGGCTTCCTAAACTGTTTGTTGCAAGATTATGAGTTAAATATGGTCCAGATTATTAGTTAGATATGGTCTGAAATTGTATGTTGTATATTTACTCTCTCAAGACAACTCCACAATTTGAGGTCTAATACTGAATATGTTAGTGTAATTTGAAAGCTGAATTATTCTCTCAGCATGCATGTCCTTAAATCTTGTTATGCTTTTACAGCCATCAATCATGTGATGTCTGGAACATGAAGGGGCATGACCTAAGAATTAGGGAGAACTCTGTAGCAAGTTATGAAATTGTATAACAAAGAATTGTTAGCTTCAATGACAGGAATAAGCTCAAATTCAGCATTCTGTAGGTGAGCACCATGGGTGCTAGGGTAAAAATCAAAACTGCTTTAATGTACATATTTGCCTTCCATCCTGCTATACTGAGAAAGAAATGAAATAAAACAATGTACTCGGGCTAGTGCTGATAGGCATCATGTTAATTTCTGAATGGCAAACTGATGCATGGTAAAAATCCAGACAAGAAAACAGCAGTCAATAGAGGATATCATGTTAAATACCTTGAATGAGATGTGGTGCACAGCTGTTTGCCAATCAGGGCCTGTAGACAGATGAGAGATCAGAGCCTCATCCAGTGCCTAGCATTCTAGGGACAAACAGATAAAGGGTAGGCAACACTGGTGTGGTGACCAAGCATGTCAACTCTGTGGGTACACTGCCTGGCATAACTCTCAACTCTCCCACCATATTCCATTAAATGATTTATTCAGCCCCTATGTTCCTCAGTTTCCTTTGTATATAAGGATCACAATGATAATGACTACCTCACATGGCTGTTGGGAGCAGAACACTGATAACTGGAAAGTACATTTAGAAGTGCTCATCACATTGTACGTACTATGTAAGGGGTTTGTGAAAGACATCATAAAAAGATAGGAACCACTATAGTAATATTATGAAAAATCATCTCTGAATATCCCTTAAAACTATGCTTTAGGGCAATCCAACAGACCTGGACAGTCTGAAAGGTCTTCTGATAAGGGGTAAATGAAGGCAAATGCCTACAGCTAAAGAAACCTAAGCATATAGGAGCTGAAGAGACCAACAGAGGCATATGCAAACATTATTTCTTTTTTTCTTTTTTGAAGAAAAGCTGAAAAGCAAGCAGTGGCATAAAAACATAGAGATACTGATATAAAAAGGAAGCAAGCCTGTGATTTAAACCAATACACAACATTTACAGAAGAGTTAATACCTGTTTTTCTCAAGCTATTTCCAGAAACAAAAAAGAGGGATAATGTCTGAAATTCATTCTACCACACCAGCATTAGCCTGATACCATGACCAAAGACAAAAGAAAGAAAAACCATAGGTCAATATCTTTGATGAACATATGCAAAATTCCCCTATCAAACATGAGCAAAACAAATTCAGCAATACATGAAAAGGATCATCCGTCATGGTCAAGTGAGATTTATTCTTGGAATACAAGGGTGGTTCAATATCCACAAATCAATGTGATACAACACATTAGTAAGAAGAAGGATAAAAACCAGTATGATCATCTCAATAGAAGCAGAGAAGGCATCTGATAAAATACTACATCCATTTATGATACAAAGTCTCACCAAAGTGGGTTCAGGGGAAACAGAAATGAAGGCCCTATATGAATAACAGAGTAAACCACATACTGAATAGATGAACAACTGTAAGCTTTCCCTCTAAGATCAGGAAGACAAGAAAGTCCACTCTCACAACTTTTATTCACCATAGAACTGGACATTATAGCGATAGCAATCAGAAAAGAGAAAGAAAAGGCATCCAAAGTGCTAAGGAGGAAGTAAAACTGTCACTATTGCAGATGACATGATACAATACTAAAAACTCCATCATGAAACTACTAGAATAAATGAACTCAATTTTCAGGATACGATATTAATATACAGAAATCAGTTGCATTTTTATATAGTAATGAGGAAGCAGAGAGATTAAGAAAACAAGTCCACTTAAAAGTGCACCAAAAAGAAAAACCCAATACCTATGAATAAATTTAACCAAGGAGGTGAAAGACCTATCCTCTGAGAACTAGGAGTCACTGATGAAAGAAATCTGAAGATGAAAACAGAAAATTACACGATGCGCATGGACTGGAAGAATGAATATTGCTGGGCTGTCCATACTGCTCAAGGCAATCTACAGATTCAGTGCAATCCCTATCAGCACTAGTGTTTTCTGCCAAACTAGAATAACTCTCCAAAGTTCCATGAAACTGAAAAAGACCTCGAAGAGCCAGGGCAACCTTGAGAGAGAAGAACAAAGCTGGGGGTATCACAATCCCAGATTTCAAGATTACTGCAAGGCTATAGTAATCAAAACAGTATGGTACCAACACAAAAAGAGATCTAGAGATCCATGGAACAGGACAGAGAGCTCACAAATGAACCTTGATCCTCTGATCAATTCTTCAACAGCAAAGAGGGCAAGAATATACGGTTGGGGAAAGACAGTCTTTTCAGTAAATGGTGCTGGAGAAAAGTGGATAGCTACTTGAAAAAAAGAATGAGACTAGACCATTTTTTTTAATATCCACTCACTCATTCATTTGAGAGAGAGCACGCATGAGCAGGAAGGAAGGGCAGAGGAAGAGGAATAAGGAGACTTCCCACAGAGCAGGGTGTGCAACATGGTGTCTGATCCCAGGACCCCAAGATCATGACCTCAGCTGAAGGCAGGTGTTTGACTGAGCCACCCAGGTGCCTCTAGACCACTTTCTTATACTACACACAAAAATAAATTCAAAATGGATTAAAGAGCTAAATGTGCAGCACGGAACAATAAATTTCTAAGAGAAAACCCGGGAAGTAAACCCTTGAGCACTGGCCTCAGCAACATACTTATGGATAGCTCGCCTCAGGCAAGTAAAACAAAAGCAGCAGACACCATTGGGACCACAGCAAAATAATTAGCTTTTGCACAGCAAAGGAAACCGTCAACACAATGAGAAGGCAACCTACTGAATGGGAGAAAATATTTACAGTGATATTTCCAATAAGGGGTTCATTTCCAAAATATATAAAGCACTCACACAAGTCAACACAGAAATAACAAATCATCAGATTAAAAGATGGGCATAACATTTTGGGTGTTAGGTACACATTTTCCCCAAAAAAGACATACAAATAAGCTGAAATAATTTGAAAAGATGCTTCACATCAGTATCATCAAGGAAATGCAAACCAAAATCACAATGAGATAGCACCTTACAACTATCAGAAAGGCCAGAACCACAAAGATGAGAAATGACAAGTGTCAATGGGGATGTGGAGGAAAAGGAGCCCTCATGCACTGTAGGTGGGAATGTAAATGGGTGCAGCCACTAGGGAAAAGTACTGAGTTTCCTCAAAATATTAAAAATTAGAAACACCATACGATCCCTTAATTCCACTATTAGCTGTTTACCCAAAGAAAACAAAGACACAAATTAAAACAGGTACATATCCACCCTACATAAATAATATTGTATCTACAACAGACATGATGAGGCAACAATCTAAGTGTCCATTGATAGGTTGAACAGATTAAGAAGAGATCACATGGAATATTACTCAGCCACAAAAAAGAATGAGTTCTTGCCCTTTGCAACAGCAAGGCTGGATCTAGGGGGTATTTTTCTAACTGAAGTAAGTTAGCAAGCAAGTACCATATCAGTTCACTTGTATGTGGAATGACAAAAATAAATGAATAAAAATGAAACAGACCCATAAATTCAGAGAACTGTTGTATGCCAGAGGGGAGGTGAGTATGAGTATGGAATCGGTGAAATAAGTGATGTGGATTAAGACTTACAAGCTCCCAATTATAAAATAAAGTCAGAAAGATAAAAGGTATAGGAAAGGGAACATAGTCACAAGGAAAATAAAGTCTGTATCACAGCATCCCAAACAGCATAATTATTAACAGGAAGAATTAACAGAATATCTACAGTACTTGGGGCACCTGGGTGGCTCAGTTGGTTGAGCGACTGCCTTCGGCTCAAGTCATGATCCCGGGCACACGGAATCGAGCTCCACACCGGGCTCCCTGCTCGGCGAGAAGCCTGCTTCTCCCTCTCTCACCCCCCCCCCCCCACCACGCCGCTTGTGTTCCCTCTCTGGCTGTGTTTCTGTCAAATAAATGCAATCTTTAAAAAAAAAAAAAAAGAATATCTACAGTACAGGAAGTATAGTTAATATTTCTCTTTTTTTTGTTGTATTTTTACCTAATTCATTTGTCACCTTCACCATTCATTCCACTCATCAATAACCAAACTACATTTGCATTGAATATTAGTTTGCCCACAGATTTTAATTATCTCATCTACACTTGAAACTATTGATTTATAAGGCTATTTGACCCTTATTGTATTATCAGGAATTACTCATCTGTAACTTTCCTTTTTAAGAACAAGATATTCATAAATAAAGACAGGCATTTAATAACCAGGTCTACAATGAATTTCTGAACACTCAATCTGGCACCTCAATTTTTGCTGAAATCTTCATATTCATTAAATGCCTTTCCTGACTACTCCTCAATTTTCAGATCATGTAACAGCATCTAAATTGGATATGAGAATATCCTTTCTCTTCAAGTATTGCCAAACATTGGTAGATATAATCCTGTTTGCAGAAGCTATGGCAAGTTATACTTATGCCACAAAAACAAGCACACTGGCAATGTTATGGTGAAACTAAAAGATGTTTTATGTGAAAGTGAGTATATTGAAAGAGATAAAGAGAATTATAAGTATTAAATTTTAGTTGAATGCCATATTTTCCAGCCTAAGCAGTCATAGCATGCAAGCAGTTCCTATTTCCAAAGGTCTAGTTCAGTCAAAATTCATGAACTTGAAAAGAATATCATTCTTAGTCACAGGACCTTTTTAATTTGCTATATTCCCTGCATCTGAAGCAGAATGCAGATAAAATAGGCTTTGATGGCTGGGAAATTATTCTGGTTCTCTTCCAGGGGGGAAGAGAAACCCGTGTCCTTCTCCTTGACTTCTGCACTGCTACATCATCATAAGTATGTCTGCTTATGGGGAATTGGTATTCTCCCTCAGGCCAAAAGTCTTATAAGAACATGTTTTGGAAGCAACCCCAAGTTGTTTTGAGATCAAAAGTTCAGGTTTTGCCACTAATCAACTATATGACTAAGGGCACATTTTTTTTCATACTCTTATTTTTTTCAAATTTTTATTTCAATTCCAACTAATTAATAACAGTGTAATATTAGTTTCAGGTATAGTATTCAGAGATTCATCACCTACATATAACACCCAGTGCTCATCACAAGTGCCGTCCTTCATGCCCATCACCCATTTAACCCATCCCTCTGACCACCTTTCCTCCAGCAACCCTCAGTATGTTGTATGGTCTGCCTCTCTTTTTCCACCCCCATGTTCATCTGTTTTGTTTCTTAAGTTCCACATATGACTGAAATCATATGGTACTGGTCTTTCTCTGAATGACTCAATTCACTTAGCATAATACACTCTAGCTCCAACCACATCACTGTAAATGAGAAGATTTCATTCTTTTGATGGATGAGTAATATATATATTTAACATATATATTAATAATATATAGTATATGAATAATATATAATATATATAAACCTATAAACATTGAGGTGCATATATCCCTTCAAATCAGTATTTTTGTATCCCTTAGGTAAATACCCAGTAGTACAATTGATGGGTTGTAGTGTGTTCTATTTTTAACTTTTTGAGGAACTTCCACACTGTCCATAGCGGCTGTACCCATTTCCATTCCTACCAACAGTTTAAGAGGATTCCCCTTCCTCTACATCCTTGCCAATATGTTATTTCCTGTGTTGTTAATTTTAGCCATCCTGACAGACCTAAGGTGGTATCTAACTGTAGTTTTGCTTTGGATTTCTCTGATGATGAATGATGTTGAACATCTTTGCATGTGTCTGTTAGCTGTCTGTATGTCTTCTTTAGAGAAATGTCTACTTGTTTTCTGTCCTTTTTTTTTTTTTAATTGGACTATTTGGTTTTAGGTTACAGAGTTCTTTAAGCTCTTATATATTTTGGATACTAACCCTTTTCAGATATGCCATTTGCAAATATCTTCTCCCATTCCAAAATCTGCCTTTTAGTTTTGTTGATTATTTCCTTTGCTATGCAGAGCTTTTTATCTTAATGAATGCCAACAGTTTATGGTTGCTTTTGTTTCCCTTCCCTCAGAAGACGTATTTACTAAGAGGCTGCTATGACCAAAGTCAAAAAGGCTACCGCCTGTGTTCTCCTTTAGGATCTGGATGGTTTCTTATCTCATATTTAGGTCTTCCATCCATTTTGAATTACTTTTGTGTATGGTATTAAGTGGTCCACTTTCATTCTTCTCCATGTGGCTGTCCAATTTTCCCAACACCATTTGTTGAAGAGACATTTTTCCATTGGATAGTCTTTCCTGCTTTGTCAAAGATTAGTTGACCAGACAGTTGTGGGTTCATTTCTAGGTTTTTCATTCTGTTCCATGGATCTCTGGTCTGTTTTTGTGCCAGTACCATACTGTCTTGATCACTGCAATTTTTTTTTCCACCACAGCTTTGTAACACAACTTGAAGTCCAGAATTGTGATACCTCAGCTTTGCTTTTCTTTTTCAAGGTTACTTTGACTTTTGGAGTCTCTCGTGGTTTTGTACAAATTTTAGGATCATTTGTTCTAGTTCTGTGAAAAATGCTGTTGGTGTTTTGACAGGAATTGCATTAAATGTGTAGATTGCTTTGGGTAGTATAGACATTTTAATAATATTTGTTCTTCCAATCCGTGAACATGGACTGCTTACCATTTCTTTATGTCATCTTCAATTTCTTAAGTGTTTTATAGTTTTCAGAGTACAGATCTTTTACTTGTGTTTTTTTTTTTAAAACAGTCTTGATTTGTAAAATGGAGATAATTCCTACCTCACAAAACTTTTATGATGATTAAATAAGGCAGTGACTTTTTTTCTGTAAACTATGTGAAAATATTTTTATTAGAATCCAGCATACATATATGAGTATACAGTATATAAATGTAAAACCCAAATAAGTTTCACATAATTATCTTTATTAACTGAGATGCACTCTGCTGTTTTTCTATTTTATGCTATCCTCTTTGTTTTTGAAAAACACCTGGGATGTATGGGAGGGAGATCTGTTTACTAATCTCACAGCCTGTGCTGGAGGGTTAGGCATCTTTGGGAAACTTCTCCAAGAACAAAATATCCCACAGGTACCATATCCCTCTCCTGCTCCCCAGCCTGCACTGACACCTGCAGGAACCAGCACTCTCTACCTAGTGTGCACACTTGCGCTGACCTGTCCCCCTCCAAAACAGGCAGCCTGGCAGGAGTTTTGGGTAGCTGAAGGTCCCCTCTCACAACAGGCATTTATGGACCTTGCTGACCCAACTGCCCCACCCCTGCACTTCTCTGCAGAATGGCCCCCTCCAGCCCTGTGGCAGGAGTTTTCTAAAAGAGTACCAGGTCCCTTCCTGCAGCAGATCTATGCAAACCTTGTTACCATTCAATGCTCTGCTCTCACATTCTCCTGCAGACCTGCTCCCTCCAATACACTGTTGGCCAGAGCCCATTCAAAGCATTGCCGTAAGCCTGGCAATGTACAAGTACCCCTGGCAGAGGCAAGCACCACTCCAAGGAGACCTCTTCCCTGACAGAGGGGAAGATAACTACACATAACAGAGCAGCTCTGTTTCCAGCACTGGGAATTTGAGGGAAGTAGCAAAAGCTGTTCTAAGGAGGAAGAATATAGCAATGCTCAAGAAACAAGGCAAATCTCAAATAAACAACCTAAACTTATATATATAAAAGAGCAAAGGAGCTTGAAAAGAACAAAGAAAACCCAAAAGCAGTAGAAGGAAGGAAATAATAAAGACTGAAGCAAAAATACATAAAACCGAATTTAAAAAATAAAATACAACAATGAAGTCAGGAGCTGATTCTTTGTAAAAAGTCAATAGAAATGAGGGGCGCCAGGGTGGCTCAGTTGGTTAAGCGACTGCCTTCGGCTCAGGTCATGATCCCGGAGACCCGGGATCGAGCCCCGCATCGGGCTCCCTGCTTGGCAGGAAGCCTGCTTCTCCCTCTCTCACTCCCCCTGCTTGTGTTCCCTCTCTGGCTGTGTTTCTCTCTGTCAAATAAATAAAAATCTTTAAAAAAAAAAAAGTCAATAGAAATGATACATGTCTATGCAGACTCTTTCAAAAGAAAAAAAAAGGGACTCAAAATATGAAAGAGGAAAAATAATAACCAACATCAAAGAGACACAAGGATTATAAGAGTATTATGAAAAATTATATGCTAACAAATTAGATGACCTAGAAGAAACGGATGAATTCCTAGGAATCTATAACCTCCCCAAACTGAATTAGGAAGAAATAGAAAATTCAAACAGATCAATTACCAGTAAGAACACTGAATCAGTGATCAAAAAACTCCCAACAAAGAGAAGTTCTGGACAAGATGGCTTCACAGGTGAATTCTACCAAACATTTAAAGAGTTTCTTTCTTCTCAAAGTATTTCAAAAAATTGAAGAGAAAGGAAAGATTCCAAATTCCTTCAATGAGGCCTGCATTATCCTGATACCAAAACCAGATAAAGACACTACGAAACATGGGCAATGAATCTTGGAACACTGAAAAAAATAAAATAAATTTAAAGTAAAAAACAAAAAAAAAAGACACTATGAAAAAAGAGAACTACAGACCCATATCTCTGATGAACATAGATGCAAAAATAAATAAAATATTAGCAAACTAAATCCAACAATACATTATAAAAATCATTCACCACGTCAAATGGGATTTATTTCTGATATCCAAGAGTGGTTCAATATTTGCAAATCAGTCAACATCATACATCACATCAAGAAGACAAAGGATAAAAACCATATGATGATTTCAATAGATGCAGAAAAAGCATGTGACAAAGTACAACATCCATTCCTGATAAAACGCCTCAATCAAGTAGGTTTAGAGGGAACACACCTCACCATAATAAATGCCATATATGAAAAACCTACAACCAATATCATACACATAGATGAAAAACTGCATTTTCCCCCTTAAAATCAGGAGCAAGACAAGATGTACACGCTCACCACTTTTATTCAACACTGTATTTGAAGTCCTAGCGATAGCAGTCAGATAAGGAAAAGAAAACCACCCAAATTGGAAGCAAATAACTAAAACTGTCACAACTTGCCAATGACATGACACTATACATAGAAAAACCCTAAACACTGCACAAAAACTACTAGAATTGATAAATGAATTCATTAAGGTTGCAATATACAAAATCAATACACAGGAATCCACTGCAGTTCTACACTAATAATGAAATAGCATGAAGAGAAATTTAAAAAACCAGTATCATTTACAATTTCCCCCCAGATTATAAAATACCTAGGAATAAACTTAACGAAGGAGATCAAAGACCTATCTCTGAAAACTATAAAACACAGATGAAAGAAAGTGAAGATCACACAAAGAAATGGAAAAATATTCCATGTTCATAGACTGGAAGAACAAACATCATTAAAATGTCTATACTACTCAAAGCAATCTACAGGTTTAATTCAATCCTTATCAAAATACCAACAGAATTTTTCACAGAACTAGAATAATCATAAATCCTAAAAGTTGTATGGAACCATAAAAAAGCCTGAATGGCCAAAGCAATCTTGAAAAAGAATAGCAAAACTGCAGGCATTACAATTTCAGATTTCAAGATAAATTATAAAGCTGCAGTAAACAAAACAGTATGATATTGGCAAAAAAAAACCAAACACACAGATCCATAGAACAGAACAGAGAGCCCAGAAATGAACCTAATTATATGGTCAATTATTCTTTAAGGAGGCAAGAATATGCAATGGGAAAAAGACAGTCTGTTCAACAAATGGTGTTGGGAAAACTGGACAATTGCATGCAAAAAAAAGTGGACCACTTTCTTACTCCATACACAAAAATAAACTCAAAACGAATTAAGGATTTAAATGTGAGACCTGAAGCCATAAAAATCCTTGAAGAGAGCACAGGCAGTTTCTCTGACATTAGCTGTAGCAACATTTTTCTAGGCCTGACTTTTGAGGCAAGGGAAACAAAAGCAAAAATAAACTACTGGGACTACATAAAAATAGTTTCTACAGAGCAAAGGAAACAAGTCAACAAAACTAAAAGATAACCCACAGAATGAGAGAAGATACTTACTAGTAACATATTTGATGAAAGTTTGAATTCCAAAAATTCATGAAGAGTGCACTTATCTTGATGAGCACTGAGTAATGTATAGAATTGTTCAATGACTATATTATACAACTTGAGGCACCTGGGTGGCTCAGTTGGTTAAGTGTCTACCTTCAGCTCAGGTCATGTTCCCGGGGTCCTGGAAACAAGTCCTGCATTGGGCTCCATGCTCAGCAGGGAACCTGCTTTTCTCCCTTTCTCAGATTCCCACTTGTGTTCTCTCTCTCTTTCTCTCAAATAAAGCAAAAAAAAAAAAACCAAAAAAAACCCAAAAAACTTGTACAAGTACAACTGAACATCAAAAAAACCCAAATAACCCAACTGAAAAAAAGGCAGAAGACATGGACATTTCTCCAAAGAAGACATACAGGTGAAAAGATGCTCAACATTTTTAAGATGCTCAACATTACTAATCATCACGAAAATGCAAGTCAACCACAGTGAGTAGCACCTCAACCTCTGAGAATGGCTAAAATAAAAAACAGAAGAAACAACAAATGTGTTAAGAATGTGGAGAAAAAGGAACCCTCTTGCACTCCTGGTTGGAATGCAAACTAGTGCAGCTGTTGTGGAAAACAATCTTCAAAAAATTAAAAACAAATTACCATATGATCCAGTAATTCCACTACTGGGTATTTACCCAAAGATCACAGAAAACTATTTTGAAAAGATACATGTACCCCTGTGTTTATTGCAGCTTTATACAGCAATAGCCAAATTATGGAATGGATATTATGGATATATATAATATATATTATAAATATATATATGTGGCATATATATAAATATATATGTAAATATATATATATATATATATATATATATATATATATTTATACCACACACACACACACACACACACACTCTGGATTATGACTGAGCCATAAAAAAGAATGAAATCTTGCCATTTGCAATAAAATAGATGGATCTAGAGAGTATAATGCTAAGTGGAATCAATCAGAGAAAGATAAATACTTTATGATTTCACTCATATGTGGATTTCACTCATATGTGGAATTTAAGAAACAAATCAAATAAACAGAAAAAAATAAACCAAGAAACAGACTCTTAACTATAGAGAACAAACTGATGGTTACCAGAGGAGGGGGGAGGGATGGATGAGTGAAGTGGCTTAAGAGTGCACTTATCTTGATGAACACTGAGTAATGTATAGAATTGTTCAATTACTATATTATACATCTGAAATGAATATAACACTGTATGTTAACTCTGCCGGAATTAAAATTAAAAAAAAAAACATAGTAAGTCAAGAGAGAATAATATCCTGAAGACACTGGAAGATGTAAAATTGTTGATTTTAGTAACAGTCTGAATACTACTCAGTGAAAATAACAACAACAAAACTACAGGTGCATGCCATAAAACAAAGCTCAAAAAAAAAAAAAAATTCAGCTGAGCCCAGACAGCCCAAGTAATCGTACAAGATTACAAAATGGTTCTTGTTTTAAGCCAAAAGAAGATAAAGGGAGGACATTCTATAATTATGTATATGTAAATCCCCTAAAACAACTTAAAAATTCTATATATGTATTCATCTAATAAGATCTAAAATACATGAAGCCCCAACTGACAGAACTAAGAGGAAATAAATATACAACATCCCTTCCTCAGTATTCCATAGAACAAGTTAACAAAGTATCAGGAAGAACCCAAAGGCCTGAAACAAGATTATCAACCCATCTGGGTTGGCCAGGAAGCAGATGTCATGGTAGCATTCAACATGAAGGTGCTATGTGTAGGAGGGCACATGAGAAGGGAGAGGTGTTCAGAATAGGACACTATAATGACAGGGAAGAAAGGAAGCCCCAGACTACAACACAGATCCAGGAAAGTTTCATGCAGGCCCATGGGGGTCTTCATGCCTGTTAGAGAAGTCTTGCATGTCCTAAGGCAGAAATGGGCCTTGCTCATTTATGAGTGGAAAGCAGAATAGGGGAAGCCTGGACTCAGTATGAAAATGATGGTCGATCCAGAGTGGTCATACCTGGAGCCTGCAAGAGGAGATCTCAGTGATAAATCTGCATGGCTACTACCATCTATTCTTTGCATCATATAGACTTCTAGGAGAAGCTTTCTCTGGCTTCCATGGATCTCCTAAAGAATATTTAGAAAAGGTGGGGTGGGGTTTGGGGAGAGGGGGGGTTAGTGGTAGGAACTAAATCCTCCACTGTTCCAACTGGTATTTCTCTTCAGTCCCTTCCATTATCCTTTCTCTATTTCCCTGATTTTCAACTACCACTTTGGCTGACCTTGGTTCCTTATCTTCCATTGTGAGCAAAACCTTCAGTCCTAAGGCCTTGGTAAGTATTGGGGCTGGGGTTGTTTTTACATTGTTCCAATAATAAAAGGGAGTACCAGAAGGTGTCCAAGTGGATCTGGGTTCCACACCTATTTCTCCCCATCCCATTGTGAAAAAGCAGCTCTATGCCTCCTTCTGCTGTCAGGATAGATTATCCCTTTTAAAATGATGATTCTCCTTCTCACCTGCTGGTCCCCAGACAAAAATCTCTTATTCCTTTCTGAATGTCAGAAGTATTTTCTCACAGGGATGGCTGGGTGGCTCACAGTCAGTTAAGCGTCTGCCTTCGGCTCAGATCATGATCCCAGGGCCCTAGGATGGAGTCCCTTATCTGGCTCTCTGCTGTGTGGGGAGCTTCTTTCGCCCCCTGCCTGCTGTTCCCCCTGCTGTGCACACACTCTCTCTCTGAAAAATAAATTCTTAAAAAACAAAAGCATTTCATAACAACTTTTAAAACTTAAAATAGAATAAAAACTCATTTTTAATGTGAGCATATATATAGCTATTAATTTTAATTTATTGGTATAAATCATGGAATATCTATTGTACTTAATTCAATAATCAAGGTAGAAATGGGGCACCTGGATGGCTGAGTCAGTTGACCGTTTGCATTCGGCTCCAGTCATGATCCCTGGGTCCTGTGATTGAGCCCCATATCAGGCTCCCTGCTCAGTGGGGAGTCTGCTTCTCTCTCTACCCCTCCCCGTTTGTGCTCTCTCACACTCACATATAACTTTTGACCCTCCCAAACTTAACTGGTAGCCTACTGTTAATCAGAAGCTTTACTGATAGCATAGTCAGTTAATACATATTTGCATATTATATGCATTATGTATTAGGTACATATGTATATGTATATACATACTGTGTTCTTACAATAAGCTAGAAAAAAAAGTCAAGAAAATCATTAAAGAAAACCCATTTACAGTACCGTATCAAAAAAAATACAGATAAGGGGATTCATGCAGTCTAAACCCATGCTGTTTGAGGGCCAACCGAATTTGTCTTATATATGTAGAGACCTATACTTATACTTCTATTGAGAAACATAGCTTTTATGAAGGATCCTCAAAACCCTCAAGAAAAAAGATAAAACTGCCATCTGAGAATTAAACTAGAAAAATCTGCACATAGTGGAGATCAGCCATCTGGAAAACCAAACCAAAGAACTACTAGTCTACAATCAAATGATTCAGAAGAGAAAGCCAAATTAACCATATTTTATCTTTTCTGTAAAAAAAAATTTATATATATATATATACATATATATACATATATACATATATGCATATATATATATATATATATATATATGTATGAAGAGAAGGCAAATGGTTATCATGGAACCTAGAAAAGAGGGGGAGGTCACATCTGGTGGATGCACCTTCACATCATTAAAGAAAACTCTACCTAACTGCTATGAATGTCTAGGCGCTATGGTTTTGTTCTATGGTAGGGATGGGGTTTAGACTGTTTGATCTCTTGCTTTGGGCCCATATGTCCACTGAGTCACTTATCCTAGTGCTATGAAAATACCCACACCAAATAAAAAATACCTCAAAGATTAAGGAGGTATGCCATAATTATCCTTTTTCTGTAATAATAAATATCTGGCAATGAGTAAATCAGTTTGAGAGATGTAATTGTGGAACTGTAAAAATAGAATTTAAGAGGATGTGGTAGTATATACAATGAAACATTACTCAGCCACACAAAAAAGAAAGATCTTGTCATCTGCAACATAGATGGATCTAGAGGGTATAATGCTAAGTGAAATCAGTCAGTCAGAGGAAGACAAATACCATATGCTTTCACTCATAAGTGGAATACAAGAAAAAAAAAAAAAGAAACAAAAACCAGACTCTTAATATAGAGAACGAGTAGTAGCCAAAGAGGAGGTAAGTGGGGTGGGAAGGGAAATGGGTGAAATAGGTAAAAGGGACTAAGAGTAGACTTACAATGAGCACTGAGTAATGGACAGAATCACTCAATCATTATATTAGACACCTGAAGCTAATACTGTATGCTAATTATACTTGAATTAAAATTTTAATTAGTTTTACAAATCTTTTTTTTTTAAGATTTTATTTATTCATTTGACACAGAGAGAGATCACAAGTAGGCAGAGAGGCAGGCAGAAAGAGGAGGAAGCAGGCTCCCTGCTGAACAGAGAGCCCGACATGGGCCTCCATCCCAGGACCCTGAGATCATGACCTGAGCCGAAGGCAGAGGCTCAACCCACTGAGCCACCCAGGCGCCCAGTTTTACGAATCTTACAGCTACAGTGGAAATACAATGACTGAGCCTGTCATTTACTTTTTAACATATACATCAAACTCCTTATTTTGCAAAAATGCATTTGACTCACATAAGTGATATGTATACTAAATCTAAAGTAAAGGGAAAGACATGTTTGGTGTTGGCATCTCTACAAAATCTATTTGCACAGAACTCACTTGTATAAAAGCAGCTCTGAAAATAGCAATCTCTTTTGCATAATATACGTGAGGTCAGAAAGAAGACAGTGGGTTCCTGGAACATAAAAGCTGTGCTGAAGACACAGACAAACATGCATGGAGTAGATGTAATTCAGACATGTGATTGCCATCATGGCCTGAATTACTGGGAACTCATCAGTGCTGATGAGGCACTAACTACATTCCGGTGCACTTCAATCAGAACCAGATGATACCATTAAAATTAATGAAGCACTAGAAGACTTTAATGAGTAAAAGAGGGTTGGTTTTAATGTCTTTTTTGTACTTTATTCATTTGACAACAATTTGGCTGACAGTGCTATCACCTCTCTGTCGCTCTCTCATAAACAGGTAAAAAGTTTTTACCAAAGGTTTAGTAACAGTAGATTGAACACACTCCCTGGCACAGTTCTTCAACATTCCCTTAATGGTCTAATGCTTTAGCTTAAGACAGATGGACTTGTCTTTTGCCATCCTGTGTATGTGGGGGGTGGGGGGCTGTTAACAGACACTAAACAATTGTTCTCCCTCAGATCTCACATTTTCTCATTATACTGATGAGATTTTTTTTTTTTCTCTTTTGAGCTGCTAGCACCTTTCAAGCCAGGAAGGGCCCTGTTTTTCATCTTTTCTAGAAATATATTCACCATGAATATGTATGGGGGTGCTGGTGAGGGATGGGGAAGGGAGTCCAACCACCTTCAAATAGGACTGCACCAGGAGATTCAGAAGAATGTTAAACTGAAAGGACAGATGAGTATTTTCCAGGTATCAATGTGTATTTTAGTATGAACCTGAAAAATAATAGAATGAATAATTAGGCAACCATAGGAAGGGATATGGCCCTATCTCTGAGCACAAAAAAGGGACCAGGCATTTTAAATCCTGGATCCAGTTTTGACAGATTTAATGTTAGTTATGCTCTCCATATCTTAGTTTTCCCAAATGTAAATGAATATTACTGTTCATGTTACTAATATGTAAGGAGTACTACCATTCATAATTATTTGGGATGTTTTAGAGCATAACATGTTTAATAAATTGTGGGGTTTTTTAATGCTTTGTTATTCACAAAGAGCACTTTCGAAATTCAAATTGGTAACTGATTTTTTTATAGGAAAGGGAAATTATATGCAAGTAACAACTTGATTCCTAAATTTAAGAACAGCTCCCTAAACACTAAAAGATGTGAAAATGAGCTTCAAAAGATGAAAATACTACTGTTAAAAGTTAAATACCAGTTTTTCTTTTTTAAACTGTAGTAAAACATCCATAAAATTTACCATTTTAACCCTTTAAAGCGTAAAGTGGTCTAAGGACACTTACAGTGCTCTATAACCATAACCACCATCCTCAACAGGTTTTTAAAACAAAGACCCAAGACAGGAAAAGCAGCAACTCCTTCAGATTCAAGAGTGTTCAATCTGGTTTAGAAGAAGTTCCACTATTTGGTTTGCTCTCCTGTTCTAACACACATTGTGTAGGTATCTAAAAGCAACATAGACTCAGTGTAACTTACGTTCTATTTGAAAGCTTGCTAGTGATTTTCATATTGAGCTGCCTCGGGCAAGCTGGACACAATTCCACACTTGCCCTCCATGTATTCCTTGGGGTATTATGGGCATAAGTATTTTTCTGGGGGTTATGGACTGTGTCCAAATTTGTCTTTTTGGAGCTCACCACCCTAGCTAGGGTTCACATCTTCCAGAATATATACAGTGTCATTTTATACCTTTTCCTGGCCCATAAATACTTCCTAAAATATTTGTGGGACTTTC
The DNA here is from genome assembly GCA_004023965.1 of Spilogale gracilis. Lineage (NCBI taxonomy): Eukaryota > Metazoa > Chordata > Mammalia > Carnivora > Mephitidae > Spilogale > Spilogale gracilis. The sequence continues at coordinate 144,751 of PITA01002213.1, forward strand.
TTCCCATGACCATTTCTTTTCCTTTTTTATTATTTAAATTCAATTAAGCAACAAAAGGTACATATTTAGTTATAGACGGAGTATTCAATAATATATCAGTTGTGCCTAACACCCAGTGTTCATCACATTTATTTTCTACACTAAACCTTTTAGAGGACTAGTTTTTTTCCTCACTATGTGATTCTCTTAAATTAGCTCATCCTAAGGCATTTATTATTTTTTTACCCAGAGAACCATAGGTAGATTGCTTACAGTAGTTACAAACCTATACTATGTATTTTGGTCACTTGGTTACTTTCATCCTTTATAAAGTATTACCTTAAATTCTTCTCCCTCCTTGCTTCTGTGCACACACCTCATTTACACGAGGCATTTCAGTTTATTGGAGATCATGATTAAATTGATTATTTCTATTCTCTTGATTCCTCCCCATCACCTCCCTAATCCCCCTCTCCAGTTGTCTGCAAAACAATCTACTGGGAAGTTTTCTAAAATCTCCCGGGAAGAACGAATATATCTGTAATCTTTACTACCAATGTAGTTCCTTCACTTACTGCCTTCCCAGTGGTTTACCAGTCTGCATATCTTACCCTCACACAGGCTGTCAGTTGTTGAGAGGCAAGGACTCTGTCATTTTTATATATATAGGATTTAAGAAGGTACTGGCATACAGTAGATATGAAAAAATGCTTTTTCCTCACCTTCCCCATTTTATAGAATTCCATCTGTAACTACAGACCTCCCACTGCTCCCTTTGAAGGAACCATCCAGGGCCCAAATCAGGTAGCATTTCCTCAGACATAAGAGGAGAAGCGAAGTAAGTACTCCTTTCAGACGAGAGAGCTTGGAAATCTTGCCACTTATATGTAACTTAGGTTTAAGTATTCATTTGAAGCACTTGATGCTGTAACCACTAAAAAGCATGATTAGGAACTCAAGAGATACACCAGAAGAGGGTTAGATTAGAGTCAGAGGGCCACATCACTTTTGTGATTAATATTCACAATGCTATTCTTACTCATGTTTAAAGAAAGAATATGAAAAAGATTTAAGCTTTTTCAGGGGAGAATACAAATGTCAATATAATGTCTTCCCATTCCCTATTGTGTAGCAACCTCAAGCAACTTCCACTAATGGGTTTCTCCTCTTCAACACTTCAGATACGGTTTTTTTTTTTGTTTCACTTCTAAAATAAAGCAGTGTTCCTTATAACTTTGTTACTGAAAAAACCAACACTGCAAATGAAGAAATAAAAACACAGGGCCATCTCCATGTGCATGTCAGGTGATAAATCTGTCACTAGTAGTGTGGCAATCACTTAACTTCTCTGATATTTAGTTTACTGACCTGGAAAACAAGAAATCTAAGATTTTTTTAAAGGTATGTATTTCTAGAAATCTATATATAATTGGAAATTCTCCTGTGCAGTCTCAAAACTCTCATGGATTGAAGAACTCTTTAGAAAAATAAGCCCCAAACAGAGAGGGAGCCAAACCATAAGAGACTCTTAACTCTAGAAAACAAACTGAGGGTTGCAAGAGGGGAGGTGGGTAGAGGATAGGGTAAATGGGTGATGGGCATTAAGGAGGGCACCTGATGAAATGAGCACTAGGTGTTAAATGCAACTGATGAAAATCATTAAATTCTACCTCCATATGGTAAGTTGAATTTAAATAAAAAATTAAAATTCTTTAATAAAAATTCTAAATGTAACGCATATTCAAGTATAAAATGATACTGAAAGAAGAAAAAAGGAACTCATACTTCTTTACCTATTGCCTTTAAAGCAGCTTAAAATATTGATATATTTTTTTAGGAAAGAAACTGTTAGAATGTCACTGGTCTGGATCTCATTTTTATTTTAGGAAAGAAACTGTTAGAATGTCACTGGTCTGGATCTCATTTTTATTTCCAACAGCAGGGTCATTAATTATTTTCCTCTCCCTTGCTTATTTTCTGTATATTCCAAAGAAGTTCAGTAAGTGTCAGGATTCTAAGCACTTTATCAGGTACACATCTCTGTATATAATATTCTTCTCCAGATCTACCTTATGGGATCTACTGTATAATTGAAAAAATTATGTATAGTTTTTCACTGCTTAAGCTCTAAAGAATAAAATGCAAACCCTCTGATCTGAAATTTAAAAAAATAAAAACACTTCAATTGGCAAAATCCGGTCCCAGCCACACTTTCTAGATTTGCTATCCTCCATTCCAAATACTCTACAGTTAAAGAGCTTGTTTTAAGTCTGCTCACACTAGTTTAAGACTCAGCTAGAGAGCCTGCTCCCTAGGCTAGGCCTTGGACACTCCTAATCCTGCAGCACCTAGTGGTCACTTTAGCCAGGCTGGCCAAGCACCTCTTAACTTGAGACAATCTAGACAAGAGTGAGGATTCAAAATTCTGATGGGAGTGTTTCCAATTCCAGGTGAGAAGCAATAAGCACACTCCACCCTGTGTCTCCCACTGAATGCATCTATAAAACATAACACATAGATCAGCTATTGGAGGACTTGAAAAATAAACAGCAGTAGGCAAGTTATGGAAGAAGACCAGAATTCAAAGTACCACTAAACCAGTGTAAGTTTACATTCTGTTTTTTACCCTGGATATTGTGGATGTTATTTTGTATATACTCTGAATTCTGTTCTAATCCTTAAGGAAAAAAAATTCAGTAGGCAATTAATTTTTTTAGACTTATGTTATAGGCTTTGTCTCATTTTTTTGGGTGGTCATTCAAATGTCAGTTCATTTCTTTAAGCCTCTGAGTTTGTCTTGTGCATGTGGGGTCAGGAGCTAGCTCAAGGCTTCACATACAGAAGCAGAAGAATCCATTTTATGGCTCTCTCCCTTCCAGGATTCCCCCTCACTTTAGAGTGCTTTTTCCATCTGGTTCTTCCAGGCAAAAAAAAATGATGGCAGGATTTCTATTACAGTTTTAGTGCTCATGCATTTTGTGACTGTAACCCACTCTCAGGGCCAAGACACACACACACACACACACACACACACACACACACACGGACACTCACATGTGCTGGTTGCTTCTTTGGAGTTTGATCTCCCGCCACAAGGTTCTGCTTATCTACTCTTCAGAATCCTCATATAGTTTTTTGTGTTTTGCTCAAATTTCTAATTATCAGGATGAGAGACAGTTTACAGAAATCTTCTATAATAACTATTTTGTTGGAAACAAATTTATTGCCTGTGTAAAAAAACACTATGTTTATATAATTTAAAACTATATCTGGCAAGAGTTTCTTAAACTGGGTAGTGTTTACATGAATGTGTTTTATAATTACTTTGTATGTTTTCCATCCTTTTCATATGCATAATACACTTGACAATTTTCTAAAAATGAGGTACTTTGGTCCTTCATAATCAAAACTTAAGCTCCTCACTTTACATTCACCTTGTGGAGGAGCATGTGAGTGGGTCAGTTGTTTAAGTGTCTGACACTCAATTTCGTCTCAGGTCATGATCTCAGGGTCATGAGATGGAGAACCACACTGGGCTCTGGGCAGAGTGTAGAGTCTGCTTGAGATTCTCCTTCTCCCTCTTCCCATCCCTGTCCCTGTCCCCCTACCTTCTTGCATGTACATGCTCTCTCTCTCTCTTAAAAAATTTTTTTTACCCCGTGGATAATATTGTTATGAAAACAGCCTATTTGTAGTATTTCAATAATATCTGAATAGCTCAAATTTAATAAAAAGATAATCCAATCAACTGTAAAACTGAGTACATTCTAAGACAATAAAGTCTCACATGGGCAAGGAAGACTTCGTTTCAAAGAAGGTTCAAGCAGGCAAACAATCTCTTACAGTATTTCAAGGTAGCAGAGCCCACACCTTTGAACTGAGATCTTCATTTAAATCCTAACTCTACCTCTTACTAGATGTGTGACCCTGAAGTTACTTTAGGTTGAGTTACTTTAAAAGTTACTTTACTGACCTTGTTTCTTCATTGCAAAATGGACAAAACATAGTACCTACCTCTCAGGATACTGGGTAAAGTAAGCAATGTATGAAGAGCATTCAGCACACAGTGCTAGGTACCTATAAAATGTTCAATGAAAGTTAACTGTTATTAGTAGTTATATTTTTCTTCTGAATCTCAAAGGATTTCCATGACCTATTCACTCAACTACTAATCTTCACTTGATATACACAAAAACAATTTGAGACCATGTTATTTCACTACCAGGAAATGAACAATTAAGTATAGTTTAAAATTCAAGGTATTACGAAAAAGACAAGTTTTAGTTGAATGCACCCTCTAGTGGTATACATTATGTGCAAGTACCTGGCCTCTACAAAAGAAAACCTCTTTATGATATGTCACTAGGTTGGTGCTTAGAACCTGAAGCCAGGTTGAGAATATGTTATGAAGTGGATAATCATACAACTTTTAGGAAGCTCATTCTCTTCAAGAGCTGGAGGAATTTTTTATCTTTCACAACTCCCCTCACAGTAAGACCTAGGGTATTTGTAATATTTACCATACAAAATCCCATTATTTCTACAGTATCGACTTTAATATTCACTGCTAAAGAAAATCAGGTCACTTCCTAGTTTGCTTTAAAAGCATTGCAATGGGGGCGCCTGGGTGGCTCAGTTGGTTGGACAACTGCCTTCAGCTCGGGTCATGATCCTGGAGACCAGGGATCGAGCCCCACATTGGGTTTCCTGCTTGGCGGGAAGCCTGCTTCTCCCTCTCTCAGTCCCTCTGCTTGTGTTCCCTCTCTGGCTGTGTTTCTCTCTGTCAAATAAATAAATAAAATCTTAAATAAAATAAAATAAAAGCATTGCAATGTACTTACTCTTCATTTAAGTTGGGTACCAACTATATATATCAGGCAATGGGAATACAATAAACTTATTATACGATTCATCATTTAATTACTAATTTGAAAAGTGCTTTAAGTAAAAACTTTCATGAGTGTACAATAGGAAATTGGTCTAATTTGGGTGGCAGGGGAGCGGAGCAGGAAAGCTTACTAGAAAATAAAATGTGAAATTCCTTTAAGGGTAAATATGTTAGCTGAAAGAAGAAAAAGAGTGCTATGCAAAGACAACAAGATAGCAAGGTACATGCAGCATTTGAGAAACTGAGCAAAGTCTCCTGGTCAAAGAAGGGGAATTTGTGCAGGGTGAGACTAGTGAAGTAGGGAGGTATTTAATACCAAGTTAACGGAGTTTGAAGTCCATTTTAAGAACAATGGGAGGGGTTACCTGGGTGGCTGAGCACATAAATCCTGACTCTTAATGTTTATTGAGGCCATGATCTCAGGATCATGAGACTGAGCCCTGCCTGGGGCTCCGCTGGGCATGGAGCATGCTTAAGTTCCTCTCTCCCTCTGTTCCTCCCCCCACCCCTCTAAAATAAATAAGATCTTTTAAAAAAGAGAGAGAGAAGAAAAAGAGCAATGAGGTATTACAGAAGGGATTAAAGCATAAGGGTAACAATTTGATTTACTTTTTTTTTTTTTTTAAGATTTACTTATTTGAGAGTGAGAGCCAAAGGGGCAGAGGGAGAGAGAATCTCAAGCTGACTCCCTGCTATGCATGGAGCCAGACAAGGCTCAGGACTGGATCCCAGGGCCCTGAGATCTTGACCTGAGCAGAATCCAAGAGTCGGCCCTTAACAACTGCACCTACCCATGCGCCCATGATTTACACTTTCAAAAGCTGACTTCGCTAAGGCATGGAAATGGATGAGGGAGTGGTGTAAAAAGTAGATGCCCAGACCAGCTGTCAGTAATCCGGGTGAGATGGGATGAAACTTGGGACAAGGGAGGTAGCAGTGGAGATAAAGTGGAAAGACAGTTAAGGGGCAAGATGGATCGGACACGATGATAAGCATGGAAGTAGAGAACTTGGTGAATGAAGTTATAGGATAATGCCATTTGTCCCCACTTAAATACAACTGATGGGGGTAGCTGTTTGAAAAAGACTATGATAATGGATTAAGAAACTGGGGTTTTCCTCTTACAAAGAGAACTTCTTTGGCCACAAAGTCTAATTATTTCAATTGAAGGCTTAACTAGCATTGGGCAGGAGGATCAAGAGGCACCACTCTCCACTCAATAGGGCCCTGTCTTTTTTTTTTTCCCTTTAAGTTTCTAAGGGAATGACCCACTACAACTGTGCTAAGACTTTTACCTTACATCTACCTGGAAAGCCCTTAACTCATTCCCGCCCCAAATTTCATAGATTTGTTTTTAAAAGTACAATTCAAAGGTCACCTTCTCAAGTCTTTCCACGGTTTCCCATACCCCCAGGCTGCCGTGCAGCTCTTCTACTGAGCTGTGGGTTCCAGACAGCACGGATTAAGCACTCTTCAGCTTTGTGTCCCCGTTGTGCAGCGCTGTACCCTCCCTTTAAACCCTAGGCGCTCCACAGATATTAACTCCGCTGCATGTACCCTCCAGGGAGCTACCCTAGCTACACGCCTCCGCCACCAGCTCAGCCTTCCGGAAGTGACGCGCTCTCAGGGACGTGTTTCCGGTCCCGAGTGCAGCCTCCGCCGCCCGGGGCGGGCTTCTCTGGTTCTCTAACTCAGCTGGCCTGAAGGATTCTTGCGCGGTAAGAGGGTGCGCCCGGCTGAGCGAGACTGGACCCTGGGACCCCCTCCAGGTGCGGCGTAGTCCTTCCGTTCGTTCCCAGGGACCTAGCGGGAAGGCACAGAGACTGACAGCTAAGCCCCCAACAGCTCTCAACGCCAGATGGGGCTGGAGTGCCGGGATCCGAGGCCCGCCGAGGGCGCCGTCGCGGGGACGGGTCTCAGCTGTCGGGTGCCCGCCGCCTGGGCTGGCGCATCCAGCCCCACTGGGACCCGCTGTCGAGTGGGCTCCGCCAACTAGATCTTGATACTTAGAGCTTTCCCCTTTCCTTATTCTCAGCGGAAGGATAACCCACCTCTTGGACAGCTCCAGCTCCTACTATAACAGCAGGATCTGCAGTGGTGAGTGTGCGCGCGTGGTGGAGAAGTGTGTAGCGTCTCACTAACTCGTTGGCTCCGCCCTTCAGCGTGTGTTGCTGGGATGTTTCTAACGAGGAGAGCTGAGGTTTTAACTCTCTTTCGAGCGCGGGATACCGCCCTAAAAGGGGCGCGGCTTAGTAATTGAAAAGGATTGGAAACCACTGAGCTGGAAGTAGTTTATACTCTGATTAGAAGATCCAGCATTTTCACGTGACCATAAATAAACCCTTTTGTATATTTTACTTATCAGTCTACCGGAAAGAGTTGTAATGACGAACTCTGCGTCAAAGGACAGGATTTGTGTATACTTAATTTGCTATGGAAAGTATTTTCAGTGAACTGACTAAGCGAGAAGGTGGGACGAAAGTAGCCATGGGGTTTACAGATAGGAAACGGGAAAACTGCAGAATTTGGGAAGAGTAACTTCATTCATTGTATTACTTTGTGATTCAAATTTTACAAAGCAACTTGGTTATTTCATGAATTGTTTTACAGTTTTAAGCATTTGTATACGTGTTGGGGTTTTTTGTTGTTGTTGTTTTACTGGTGTGGTAGCTCTTGGTGAGGGCTAGATTTATTTTATAGGCATATCTTATGCCGCATATTATAGAATTAAATGTACAAATATCTAAATGAAGTAAAAAGTGTTTTAATAATTAAGACTAACATATGGGCATAAATGATACGGTGTGGATCTTTAGTGTTTTTTTTTTAATTTTATTTTAATGGTTACTAATCGGCCATGCTTGTTTTAAAGCTTGATAAGGTACCGCTGATGAAATCATGACCAGGTGGGCACGAGTTACTACCACTCATAACAAGAGACCTTTGGCTGCAACATCATGGGAGGACATGAAGAAGGGGTCCTTTGAGGGAGAAAGCCGAAATCTGCCGAAGAGTAAACAATCTGAAGCCAAAAGGCTCTCTATTAAAAATGATGCTCCCCAAGCACAACACAAAAAGAACAAAAAGAAAAAGGAGTACTTAAATGAAGATGTAAATGGATTCATGGAATACCTAAGACAAAACTCACAGATGGTTCACAATGGAGAGATGATAGCAACAGACAGTCAGGAGGTAAGGGAAGAAATTGCAGTTGCTTTAAAGAAAGATAGTCGTCGGGAAGGAAGAAGACTAAAAAGACAAGCGGCAAAGAAAAGTGCAATGGTAAGATCATTACTTCTACCAAAATATTACTTTATATAGGTCAGAACTATTATGTGACTAAACATGTATATTCTAGCAGAGTCTGAATGCTCTTATGTACTAGATTTATAAAGCATCTTTTTGAGGGCTAGTAATAACATTAGGACTTTTTTAGCACTTCCTATATGCTGGGCACTTGATGTACTGATTAATTATCACAACAACACTATAAAGATGGTAGCATTATTCTCTTATGGGGAGAAAACACTGATGTGCAGACAGGGTATTTTGCTGACAGCCACTTAGCGAGTATAGTAGCAGAGATGAAATTTAAACCCAGAGTTTGTCTGACTTCAAAACCAGTGTTCTTATTCCTGCCTTCCAGTACCTTCTTTTCAAACAGCCATTAAAAAAAAAGTAACGAGGAGGGTTAAGTGCAACAGGTTAAATATGTGTGGTTCCCTTTACTTGGGAAGGGTGTTTTGTCTTTATTCATGCAAAACTGAGGCACAGGAATGAGATCTCATAAGAACCACACTAGTTAGTAACAGAGTGGAGTGATAGTTAAGATCCTTTGTGTTTATCCCTGGTCATTGCTCTTTCTCTCCTCCATTCTACCCTCAAAGGAATGTTGGGGGCTGCAAGTTGATTTCTTTTGCCAACACCTAGATTTGTAACTGTCAGACATAAGAAATGAAATACTTCATATAATTCTTTCCCTTCTCTAAGTGAATTTTCCAAGTCTTCTAGTAAGATACTACATAAAAATCAGTATTTCTGATCATTTGACACCTTCATTTTTGTTGGCAGGATTGGTTTTATACATATTTGCAGATAATTATTTAGAGATAGTGCTGCTCAAACATTCCTTATGGATAAATGTGGAGAGAAAAAGTTATCGTTTTTATTTGAATCAGGGTAATTTTGTTTAAATTGTACCATTCTTTAAAAATATTTAAATCAGGGCGCCTGGGTGGCTCAGTTGGTTAACCATCCGACTTGATTTCAGCTCAGATCACAATCTCAAGGTCACGAAATCAAGCCCTGTGTCAAGCTCTATGCTCACGGAGGAGTCTGCTTGTCCCTCTCACTGTTTCTCCCCTCTCTCGTCCCCAATCACATGTGTTCTCTCTCTCTCTCTAAAATAAATAAAATCTAAAACATTTTTTATCAAATTAATTTAACTTAAAGGTAATATAACTTAAAGATAATTTTGTTGACATAGGAAGTATGATCAATTACATAATATTTGAAAACATTTATATTGTGACCTTTTAAGAGAAGTTTTATATTTGTAATTAAGGGAGAAAGATACTGGTTTTCAAGAAAAAATAAATGCTTTATATTAAAGCATATATTTTAAAAGTATATAGCTTGCTCATTCTAAGCATCAGTTCTTAATTGCTAGTAAATTAATTTGTGAAATTCACTGTATGTAGTCCCATCTACATTAAATTTAGGATCATTCAAGAAATTTGCATGTGATGACAATCGGATTTTAAAGGCTCAGTTGTTTAAGCATCTGACCCACTCAGGTCATGGTCACAGGGTCCTAGGATGGAGCCTTGCCTCTAGACCCGCGTAGGGCTCCATTCTCAGTAGAGAGTCTGTTTGTCCCTCTCCCTCTGCACCAACGCCCCTCGTGCTCTCTGTCTCTATCAAATAAATAAATAAAATCTTGAAAAAGGTAAAAACCTAATCAGTGAACTGTCAGGTTATGAGAGACCATGTCAACTTTACCAGGACTTCAAGTCTCCTTATTATGGTGATCTGGTTTTTAGCCATAGCTTTTCCTGAGCTTGTGTAATAACTGCATTTTCTTCGTTTGGACCAGCTCTAATTTTTCTAATAGAAAAAATTCTATTTTTTTTTCTTTAAAGATTTTATCTGACAGAGAGAAACACAGCTAGAGAGGGAACACAAGCAGAAGGACTGAGAGAGGGAGAAGCAGGCTTCCCGCCAAGCAGGAAACCCGATGTGGGGCTCAATCCTGGGTCTCCAGGATCATGACCTGAGCTAAAAACAGTCGCTTAACCAACTGAGCCACCCAGGCACCCCTGGACCAGCTCATTCTAAATGTAGAAGTTAATAAAGATTAAAGGGACTTGTTCTTTTCCAGTATGTTATGAAATGGAAAAAGTGAAGATATAGTTGCAAGATATATGTTTTGCCTGTTTAATTTGCTTTTAAAAATCCTGTGCTTATTTTGAAAAAAAAAGTTTCTAAAAAAAAATTTTTAAGATTTTTTTTGTTTATTTATTTATTTGACAGAGAGAAACACAGCTAGAGAGGGAACACAAGCAGGGGGAGTGGAAGAGGGAGAAGCAGGCCTCCCACCTAGCAGGGAGCCCAATGCGGGGCTCGATCCCGGATCTCCGGGATTATGACCTGAGCCGAAGGCAGTCGCTCAACCAACTGTGCCACCCAGGCGCCCCTAAAAATTTTTTTTTTAATTAACTATTTGTTGTCCAAGAAATAGATATACACCTTTTTTCAGTTTATATAAAATAGCTTAAATATCTTTGAGTATCTACCATGTTTGATTCTGATACTGTTCTCATTCATTGCAGCAAAAACTATTCTCCACATTGGTAGGTACTATGTAAAACAACCAAATAATTATTTAGTGTTATGTTAGAGTCAGATAATTCATCTTGGAATTATTCCTTTAAAATGTGTTGTGTACATACTCTGAAAATGAAACACCTAATTCTGAGTGTTAAGGAATAGATATTGAAATTATGAAAACTATAAGATGTATTTTTTTGGTGTGAAGTATAATTTGAGTTAATTTAAATGGACTCATTTGACTTAAATGTATTCAGTTATATGAACTTGGTAAGTACTAGTATGAATTATGACTGATAACTTTTATGGTCATTTTCTATTTTCCACAGAAAACTCACTTTTTCTAGTGGAGACATCCCTCTTGATACATAGTTTTTGCTTAATTCATTTAAGCAGTTTCTATGAAACCATTTTTAGCTTTGTGTCTGAGATAAATGGATTTATGGATTGGCAGTTTTCAAAACTACTGAGACCCTCATGGAAATGACATTTATTATTTAGGAATGTATGAAACAACTTTTTCTATGAAAAAACATTGAGATTTTTTTTAAAAGATCTAGATAACAAATGAAAGATGTTTTAAAGATATTTTTGAAATCAAAAATTAACAAAGCCAGTGTAGTTTTATAATGTGGAACCTCACATTTTGTTTTCCCAGGTATGTTTCCATTGTAGAAAACCTGGCCATGGCATTGCAGATTGCCCAGCTGCCCTTGAGAATCAAGATATGGGAACTGGAATATGTTATCGTTGTGGGTCCACAGAGCATGAAATAACCAAGTGCAAAGCCAAAGTAGACCCAGCTCTTGGTATGTTTTCTTTCTATTGATTTTTGATTTGGTTAATGTCAGAAGTGGGTGTTTTTTTTTTTTTTTTGTAAAGTTTTTCATGAATGTGTCACTTAATATTTTGAAATCGAGATTAAATTTTAAGTTGTATTTTTTAAAAAGGGATTTTTCTCAGAGCTTTTAAAATATGAATTATATGATTTGTTCTATACTTAGCTGACTTAACAGAAAATGTTGATCCTTACAGGTGAATTTCCTTTTGCAAAATGTTTTGTTTGTGGGGAAATGGGGCATCTGTCCAGAGCTTGTCCTGATAATCCCAGAGGACTCTATGCTGATGGTGAGTACTCTTATCCTTATATGTCAAATAAGGTGAGTTATCATGCAGAGTTGGGATTTAACTTAGACTCTTAATTAGCTCTTGAGTAAATTCTTGAATGACAAAACCTTAAGAATTTCAATTTTTATCAAACTCTATTCTATGTACTGTACTTTGTGTAATATGACATTAATCAAGAAAAAAGCTGAAGTGTATATTTCAAGCTTTGTGCTTGTTTCAGCATCATCAGTGAGAGTATGTTATAAATACCTACTTTTAAACACAACAGAAGCAAAAGGGTTCTATCTCAAGCTATATAAGATTTAAAAAAATAGTGTTGTGAATTTAATCACAGGCTAGCATACCATTTTGGATAGATGGGCTGGTACACAGTCTTCAATATGTGTAGTAATCTTTGTTTCTGAATGTTTTCCTTGGTTAATCATCTAGCGTGGGATCATGTAACTTTCTTTAGCTCAACGAACATCTTAAGCTCCTTAAAGTCTGTGATGTCTAAAGCTTTAAGGAGGAAATTTTCTGTTGCTGTGCGGTGATTATGTGATAGCTGATTCCATCAGGTTCCAGATACCTCTTGTGTGTCACGTCCTGGGTTCCATGGGAGAAGTCTAGTGAAAAGGCACTGTCACACCCTGGGTTCCATGGGAGAAGTCTAGTGAAAAGGCACAACTTTCAGAATCAAGCTGTTGGGTTATAGCTCTAGTATCACCACTCACTAGTGGGATTTTGGTGAGTTCTTCAACTTCTCTCAGCTCAGCTTCCTTGCCTGTTAAATGGAGATGAAAAACTGTATTTCCTGGATTCTAAGACATACATTTTTTCACATTTTAAGTCTCTGAACTCAAAATTTATCTTATTAATGGTGAGTGCCACGTAATTGGTGTTTGTTTTTTTTCTGAGAGGTATGTAAAATAATGAGATAGCTTATAATCATTGGTGTCTTAGATTTGATGAATTAGAATATCCACCCTGAAGAGCTTTGAGAATTAAAATAGATTATTCAGGACGCCTCTCCTATTTCACTCTGGCTTCTACAACAGTTAAGAAGTTAGCCCTGGAAAATACCCAAAGGTGCCTTTCAGTTTTGAACTTAGGACACAGTCAGATGACGTGACTGATGGACAAAGATGGCTTTGGATGGTTGTGCAAACTGACTGGATGTTTTTAAAAAGTGCAGCAAAGGAAAGAGATCACATAGAAGTGAGAATTCAGCCAGGTTTATATCCTATAGGGTCGTATTTCTGGGTAAGTCACTTCACAGTATAAGCATGTCATGATAATGCTTGACCATTAAGTAATAGTGTTGGACCATTAAGGGAAAGACTCATTTTAGAAACTACATGTGTGGTAATTCACAGTCCTGGAATGTTGCTTAAAGTAGGCAGATGGGCATTTTTATTAGGGTTAGGGTGCCTGGCAGATAGAAGGCACTAAAACAAAAGTGAAGTTGGTTCCTTTGTAACTGCCCACCCCCATCTGACCTGTACAGATGAGCAGTGGCTCCTAATCTTTTTTGGGGTTGTTCATCGTTTAATAAGAAATATGAACATCCTCCTCCAAAAATGCATCCAGACACCACTTTTGCTTACAGGTTCAACAGTTCACAAATCTTTGCCTGTGTAACCACAGTTAAGGTCTTCAGTGCAGTGGCTCTTAGACACTCCACAGCACAAGTACCTCCTTCCATTATCTCTTCCCTCTCCTTCCCTCGTCTCCCCTGAAGGCCAGGTACAAGAAATGGTGGATAGGTACAGTTTAGGGCTCTGTGGGATCAAAAGCACAGAGAGTGGACTTATTAATAGGAATGGTGGCACCTACCTCTGTTCCTGTTTCCACCTCCTTGTGCACGTGACAAGGCTGTGAGGACCAAATAAGATATGAAAGGTGCTTTGAGACATTACAGTCCCTTGTAAGTGTGAGAGGTTTTCAGTGACTCTGTTCTTTTAACAGGTGGCTGCTGCAGACTCTGTGGCTCCGTGGGACACTTTCAGAAAGATTGCCCTGAGAGCCAGAACTCAGGTGAGGTCTTCTGGCCTGAGGTTATTATTCTGTGTTTTTGCTGGATTTTGTTAATCCTAGCTCACTGAGGTACCACTGGTTTTAAGGCAGCCTGGTTTCCTACCGTAATGACAACTCAATCATGTCTGTCGGGAGCAGATGCAGTAGTAACTGAGCATCGGTAGCTGGTGCTGTCAGGTGGGGAAAAGGCGACCACTAAGCCCTAGAGGACCCTGATTTTATAAGCATCTTATTCATACACATTCTTATTTGCCAACTCATGAATTTAATAATAGACCCAATTCTATTACTAACAGAAAAAATACTGATCCACTAAGAGAAAATAAGAAATAGGAAAATAACTCAACATTTTTATGATTGAGCATTCTCACATATGGTCAGCTTCATCTATACCTGGAGGATTCAGAGTTGGTTGCAAAAACAGCCAAAAATACTAAAATTGTGTCAGCTACCCATCATCGAGGCAGTTGTATTTTATTCCTAATGAAATACTACTGTTGGTCATCAAAAACTTCAAAAATGTTCACTATAGGTGAGGGAAGTGGAGACCATTATTATATTAGTTTTTCTGGATTGGAATGATGATAATCTTGAGTGGAAGAAAGGCAGGAGGGTAGAAATAGTGCTTCTTACGGAAAAAGCATGTTTCTTTTTATTCCAGATAGTCACAGTACTATGCAAATAAGTCTGCTTATTCTTACTTCCTACCTGAACAGTTCCCTTTGAAAACCCAGAGTTCCTGTTTATGGTCTGGTCTAGAAGAAGACTGTCTTTACTGCAATGGAGGCAGTGAGACTGAAATGATGGAAGTAGAATTTGAGTTCTCCCTTCTGGGAGGGTTGCCACTTCCCAAATGACAAGACTGACAAGCAGATGTTGTATAATTTCACAGGTGGAATCCTGTGCATTTAAAACTGATGCTTCATAAGTCATACTGTTTCCAGATTCTTGGAATTGACTCTATAATGGTGAACTCTGGGAAAGAATGAAAGAGCTTTCTCTTCAGTTTGTGCATTGCAAAGCAGTTGCTGCATTTCCCTAATTGGGATGAGAAATTGCCTGTGGTACTCTGAAGTCACGGGTTATAATCAATTACAGAATGCTCACTTTCCTTTAGTGATGGGAGTTCTTCCCTCCTTGTGATTATTCATGTCAAAACTAGTTCCTTTGCTAAGCCAGTAGCGGACTACGGGGATGTATTTGATTACCATTTTTCTTACATTCTAACTTTGATTCCTTGACAGATCGAATGGTCACAGTTGGCCGCTGGGCAAAAGGAATGAGCGCTGACTATGAAGAAATTTTGGATGTGCCTAAACCACAAAAACCCAAGACAAAGATACCTAAAGTTGTTAATTTCTGATAACGATGAGTACTGTCATTAGTTATCACCTCATTGTTAAACATTTTGAACTGGGCCTACTTCACAAATTGGAGCTGGGCTCCCTTGAAGACCTGTGTTGTAGATACCAGTATAATCAGGGAATGGTCGCATAGTTTCCTGAGTGCTGTCCATTAAAGAGTGCTTCTGTCACTGGAGAACTAAAAGAACATTTTTAACAGATAGAACTTAGGTATAACTAAGTGGTTATAATATAGCTTGACTGTAGCAATCATCTTTTTCTTAAAAACTATGTATTCATGTGAACTACCCCTAAACAAAGTATAACTGCTTTGCGTTTGGAATTGAATTTTTGGTTAGATTGTTTTCTTGGTTCAAAATATCACTTTATTATTACGAATTTATAAGTGGCCACAGAATCAACTATATTTTTAAAATACTTAATAAAAATTCATTTGCCATCTACTTATTTTTCTCAATACCTGATTCTGGATGGTACTAGCCATTGTCTGTTTATGTCTGTGTACAAACCCTTTGAAAATACCATCTTTTGTGAATTCTAGATGAGGTTAATTTTGGTTAATATTTGTTTTAGATTTGGCATAAAGAAGTACAAATTATTGAGGTAAAAAAAGAATACCTTAACAGCAGCTCTTTCTTTGTTCGAGATTTTCAAGAGAGAAATTCTAGCCAAAATTTAGTTTGGCATATTCTATCAGAATGAGGTCACTTAACAGACTGTACACTTAATAGCATCTGTTCACATGTTTTAGATGCATCCAGGTGAGATGCAAGTATCACCGTAATAGAGTTAGAACACTAATCAGAGACCCATTAGCTTCTTTGATTTGATGAATACATGCATACTTAATACATATATTTCACAAGACTTAGGGCTCCCATTGTACTGTTTAATGAAAGGACTCTATTGTGTGTTTCATTTCGAATTTTACCTGATTCAATACATTTGTAAGTAAAGGAAACAGCTGTGATTAGTCACTGATGTTTCAAAAGCAAAATATTTACCAAATAAGAAATACTTTTCTCTGTTTTAATGTCTGCATAGCTCAATGGTTCTAGTTCTAACAGGAGCTGTTCTTTCATTTTGTGTAGAAGAGGAAAACATGACACAGTACAGCTCAGCATCAGAACTTAAGGAAAGGAGTGCCATTTAAAAGAAATCACACGAGTCGTGTAGCTGCAGGACAGCACCGCTGCTTTAGACATTTAGTCCAAACACGCCCAGATTTATTTCATCTGTCCTATCAGGTGCTAAAGACTCTGGAGAGTCAACAGCTTCCTCCAGTGAGAAGGCAGACATTAAATTTATTTAGGCACTGTATCTTTCTGCAGTCACTTCTATCTTCCTGGTACTCTTAGCACTTGGGGTTGTGGCCGTGATGAAGGCAAACAAGGTCACATGCATTTTAATGCAGCTTTGGGATGGAGATGAGACTTGAGGAGAAAATGCGTATCCGAGATATCAGTATAGTAGAGATATTTGATTACATTTTAAAAGTATTCTCTTGAATCCCCTTGGACTTTGTCATTAGCCTTCTTCCTTCAGTCCTCTGGAAATGCCACCTCTTACAAGCTTATCTTTCAATTTTCCATGGCTGAGTCCTAAATCCATTTGCCCTAATACCCCTCGTTTCAGTTCCTCCTTGGATGTTCCACTAACACCTCAAGTCATTACTGCAGTAATTTTCAAAAAATATATAAATTCAAACACCCATGATAGGCAAAAGTTAGAAATGTCTCAGTTACAGGAGAGGTTTGAAATTTTACCATACAAAATTTTAGTGCACTGTAACCCCTTTATTGCTAATTTTTTCACCTTTTTAAAATCTAAAAATGTTCTAAAAAATCTGCCTACTTCTGAAATGTATAGTCATTTAAACCTACATATCCACTCTTCTTACTGTATATCAGTATTAGTTAATAAAATTGGAGCACAGTCTGAAGTTCATGTAAAGAGCCTACTGGCACAGAATAAAATTAACAACCAGACCTAGGCGGGGGAAGTGGATGGGCTGGGGGAGAGAGGAGGCAGTGGAAGTGGAGGTAGAGATTTGACATACGATCGGCAGGATGTATCTAACCTCTTAATGCTCTAAACTCTAAAGGAGAAGTCCTTCAACTTGTAAATGTTGTCCTGTATAGGAGGCCAACTTGACATATGCTGGTTTGTCTTAGGAGTTAAGACAAACTGCAGAGTAGAATAATGAATGTTGAAGTCTGGAGAATAAAGCGCTAATATAATGGTTATGAATGAAGAGCTCAGTTAATAATCTCTTTCTCTACGATACCACATTTTGCAGGTACTTTTTGTGTGTATATATAGCAATAGATACTAAATTGGTCAGCCACCTTGAATACACGTGAAATGGCAGTAGGAAAGTAGTTCCTATCACTAAAATTGATTGGATTCCATTATGTTTTAATGTCTTCCTACTTTCAAGCTCTAAAACATGTAATACATCTTGTCAGATGCTCCTGACATACAGATATCTGCCATATGTGGACTATTCCCACACTATTAATCAACTACCCAACTTACCATTTTTTATTTTAAAATTTTTATAAAATTTTAAACAGAACACATGTTTCATCTCTGTAACCTAAAAATGCTTACGGTCATTTTAAACCATATTTGCACCATTATATGGTCCATACAAAATTGCATATGGGCCATTTCCACTGCCTGTGCCCCTGGAAAGGAGGAGAGCCACAGATGATCTAAAACGGTGTTAAAGTTCTTTTAATAATACGATCCAAATCACTGGTATTTGACCTGAGACCAATTTTATTTTTTAACACCTTCCTAACTGCATTTTGCTTAGGCCAATACTAAATTATTTTGTGGCCCAAAAGCTTGCTAGGTGTCAGGTCTAAGGGTACTTGAAATTAAAGGTAGGAAATGAAATTACAGGTAATTGAAAGTTTACCATTTAAAATATGTTTGTCAACCCATCATAAGTAGCATTCTCTATGAATTGTATACAAGAGGCTGCTGTCTCTTCGATGGATTTTGACCAGCCACCAAGATTTCCAGCAAAGTAAGGAGAGATGCTAGCAGAAATCTGGTTGAAGTATGATACCTGTTTCAAAAAAAAAAAAAATGCATTATTTCAATTATTTATTGACTTAGTGCTTTAAAAAGTTTTGTTTGTTTGTTTTTAAGGTTCTATTTATTTGCTAGGGAGAGAGTGCACAAGCAGGGGGAGTGGCAGGCAGAGGGAGAAGGAAAAGCAGGCTCTCTGCTGAACAAGGGGTCCTATTTGGGACTCAATGCCAGAACCCCGGGATCATGACCTAGGCAGATGGCAGATGCTTAACCCACCAAGCCACCCAGGCACCCCGAGAGATTTTTCAATCAGGGATCTGAATCTTATATAGGGGCGGCTGTGACCCTGATCTTCTGGGGATGTTTGGTGACCTCAGGATTCTCCTGATGTGGACACATATTACAGAATTATACTTAACTAGGAAATGTGGGTAAAAGATTTCTCTGTATCTGTAGGAACAAATTTAATGTGCAGATGTTTCATCAAACTTACAGTGCAGGAACTGCTGTTGATAGCATGGATGAGAAATCCAGCACAGATGATTTCACTTCTGATGTACTGTGGGAAAGGTGGGACTGATGGCAGAATAACTGATTTCATTGCTACCATGTAACTGTCACTGAAAAATCAAAGAATATTCTCTAAGTTACTGTGAGAAAGGGGAGGATAGTGGTTAGAAAATAAATTCCTGCAGTAAATTCAACTTATTTATGTAAGTAGAAGTGCAACTACGGAGACCCCTCTTTGAGATGAGGACTCCACAACAGAATACATTCTCTATGGCTACATTCAAGTGTAGGGAAGGGAATAAGGGCCACAGGTGTTTTCTGCCTAAGAATTTTGCATAACTCCACAAGCTGGAGTCAAGTTCTAAGCATGTTTTGTTATACCCAAGTGGGCTGTAAGGACCACTGTTAACATTTTGTTGTGATTCCCTCCAGACCTTTTTATAAACATAACATCGATATAAGCAAATGCTTATACAGATTTTTGCATAAATACAATCATTTTATATATATCAGCCTATAATTTGATTTTTTGCCTACCAATGAGTCTTCGAGGGTATTTCTGAACCAGTGCTTCTTTAGCTACTTTATCCTTTTTAATGATGGCACAGTACTCTGCACTATGGCTCTGCCATAATTTATAAGGCAGGCCCTCAGTTGATTTCTCCACCTTTTGCCAAATAAATAAATACAGTGATACCACAATGAACATTCATGTGTGTTCATATTCACATCACACATGTTTGTGATTCATTTCCATAGGCCAGCTTTGACACTAGAAATGATACTGGCCAGTTCCAGGTGTAGCCCTTAAATGTCCTAGAAGCTTCTACTGCTTATTTCTTTGAATTCTTAGGACACTTCTCCATAGAACATAGACACCATGCCCAGAGAAGTCCAATGCCCACAGTTAAGTCAGGGACAAGCACTCTAGTGAGCAACCCTAGCTGGCAGCCAGACATTTTGAATGTCCAGCATAACAGAGCCTTTGTAAATTCTAAACCTGGCTTGATGTTGTACTTGGCAGTCGCTGCATTTTTGCTGATAATGGGGTATTCTAAAGGTTTGCGAACTATCAGGGTTTTGTGTGCATACAACAAAAGGAAAAGGAACTGCTTCAGGAATCATGCATGGTGCTGTGCACATGGGTGGCATTTAATAGATGACTTTTAAAAATAACTAAAGGTCCATCTAGAAAAAACCCAAATGAACATCATTCAAGATCAGAAACGCCAATATTGCCTTCCTTATTTTCATGTCAACTTTTTCATTCTACTCTCTTCTACAAAACATTACTATAATGCTTGAATTGCTTATACTCACCCATCTTTGGGAGGCCTTCTTCGTGATACAAGTACTACCAAGTCCTTGGGTTTGTCACCATTCACTACAGGACAAGTGATATAATATAACTGATCAGCTTCGCTCACCCAGTCTATGATTTCACAGGACCTGTGTAAATGCAACAGTGAAAGAAAGGCTACACTTTTCTACCTGCTATGAATAAGGCATTCAGTTCTTTGTCGGGGACCGAGGTATGGCTCAAGAAGGCCGACACAATCAGGCCTGACCTTGCACCTACATAGCAGGATGTGGTCACCACAGAACCTCAGGGAGCCCAACGGCACACATAAGGAGCACACCAATCAGTAGCCTGAGCACGCGCCTATCATGCCTGGCCCCACCAATCATGTACAAGAGCACGCCTGAAAGCAACCTATCGGGCGTACTTCCCCTATCCCTTGCCTATATAACCCCTTCGTGTTTTAATAAACTTTGCAGCTTGATCAGAATCCCTGTCTTGCTGCCATTCTTTCGCGCCTCCTGTCCCATCCCCCTCATCCGTTACAGGTATCTCGGCGGACCCCGTTGATTGTCTCGCTGGCCGAGGCAGTTCTTCTGTTTGTTTGCGGAACTACTTTACTGAAGCCTACATTCACTCTTCTGCTCACGTAACCATCCTGCCAAAGCCAGCATTATTTCTCAAAGTCTATCTTTAGAAAGCTGTTTGGTCAGCAGGAGCAAGTACGCATGTGATGGAGAGAATGGTGGCCGTGCGATTCTAAGGTCACTGCCCTCAACACTTCAGAGAAAGGCATTTATACTTGTTTTCCACAAAATTGTTTCTAAGATCAGGTAATAATATTTGAAGAGTAGTGAATTATTTGGACAGTCATCAAAGAAGAACTGTTAGATAAAGGAACATGGTATACCGGAAAGAGCACCAAGTTCAGACTCAAACCACTTGTCTTCAATTTCCAAATGTGGACTTCATATCTACATTATTGTTTGTAAAATATAGATAATACCTATGGGTGAGGATTAGAGGAAAACAGCTGGCATAGCACCTGAATCAAGGCAGGTACACAAGACAAGTAAGTTGAATTAGAATTCATTCATTCATTCCTCCATTCATTCAAGTTCAGTTTGGCTCCCAAGTTACGTGACATAGAAAAGAGTGTGAGAAATATTTGAAATGAATTAACACCAAAGTTTAGCCATTGTTCCTGCTAAAAGCTTTGTACTTATAGAGTATCTATAAATATTGATGCAAGAAAACTGTGAAGTATTTCCTCCTCTTTCAGAGTGTTTTATTTGATAGCATTAACCATGATGTATTATTTTGGTATCTATGCAAAAGTGACCTATGACTCCAGAGGTATTTCACTTTAGAGATATTAAATTGTCTATTACAGGATATTAGTCATAATCAACTTAGCCATTTTAAAGATGAGCCTCTACCTCATCAAGATTAGGAAGTAAATGGTAATGCTTAATATAACAGGAAGCTCATCTCACCCATCCCCTTCTTTCAGCAAGATGCTCAGTGAGGACCCAGGTGCTATGGCCCCCAAGCTAGGACTCCTTGGAAAAGGAAGGGGCATGGCCCGAGTACAATCAGACCAAGTCGGTACAGGTGACAAGGCACACAGCCTTACACTCCAGGAAAAGGGTGAGAGTGGCAGAGATTGGACTGGGTTCCAGGAGACAGGAAGTAACAGCAGGAGGAGATGAAGGCTGACAGGAGTGGGCCCGGATCAGACCAGAAAAGCAGGAAAGAATGCCTTTGACTTCGGTATCATCCAGCTGCCCCTCAGCTTCTCAACAGGGAATGCTACTTCACATTAAATACCAAGAGTAGGAGGTGAGAAGGACAATGATACACACTTCTTCAGGAGCAACGAAACTGTGTGTTGAAGTATAAGGTGTGCAGTTCACAGCCTGATAGACCTGGGTTCCAATTCAGGTTTGGTTGCTTAGGAAAGCAGTTTGGCAAGCCCCAGAACCTCTCTCTCTTGTTAAGTGGGAATAATACCAAGTGCAGAGTTGTTGGTAGGATGACCACAGATGTGGGTAAAGTGTGTCAGCGTGCTAGAATGAGAACTAATTAAAATAATCTTTGTTGGGGCGCCTGGTTAAGCAACTGCCTTCGGCTCAGGTCATGATCCTGGAGACTTGGGATCGAGCCCCGCATCGGGCTCCCTGCTTGGTGGGAAGCCTGCTTCTCCCTCTCAGTCCCCCTTCTTGTGTTCCCTCTCTCGCTGTGTTTCTCTCTGTCAAATAAAATCTTAAAAAAAAAAAAAAATCTTTGTTTTGTGTCTCTCAGGAGCACGTGATGCAGTTTTCAGTGCAGAGCAAGTTTTAAAACATACTCTTTAACTAATAAACAATGGGTCATGTGTTGGACAACAGAGATGGATTGCAATATGGAGGCGCCCTTTACATGAGGTCACTTACATGATGTTATTTAAGAAGATATTTTAAATATATTCTTACACGTAATGGGGGTCCCACAAAGGTCTCTTGGTGAAGTCAGACAAGAGATGATAAGTCACATGTGCTGGTCTTTCCACATGCTTTTCAACCCAAACAGATAAAATGTCATTCTCTTCCAGGGTATATATTTTTATCTAAAAGATAATAATAAGAAAAAAGCAAATTATAAGAGAAAAATTAACATTTTGACTTTAAAAACCACACAGGTTTATACGTTGATTGCACTAGTTTAGGCATCTCGACACCTGAATAACAATGAAGTCAGACTTTGGCAATTCCACTTCAAACTCTGGGACGTGTCTAGAGCTTGAACCACAATGTTATCCTCTGTGTCCTCTAAATAATATGGGACTTGGGTTATTTAATTATTGTGCAACACTTCTCTTGAAAAATAATAAAATGTAAGCCTTTCTCTTTTTATCTCTTCGTGATGTTTCTCTGCCTCTACCCAGCAACAATAGAAAAACAGCATCAGGCTGAAGGCAAGTCAGTGCTTCATCTCCTCCAGAGATCTTAGACACTGTCCTAGGATGTCAAGCATGCCAAGGGGACCCAGGAAGCAAACCACCTCTAGAACCTCCTCAACCTTTCAAAAGGGCTGCTGAAGCGCCATGTTTCTTCAGCACAGAACATTGTGTCATTTGTGAACACAAGGGCCCATCCTCCTGAGAGGCCAATTTCTGGGTTTCTAATGTTAGTCCTTAGGTAAGAGGATGCCTGACTCGGGAGCCATTTGACATCAACAATAACGTATCCCCTATCACTCCAAACTCTCTTGCTACTGCAATTTTGCTAATACTCAGAGATACGTGCTTAGCTAAGAGCACATTTCTATCCTGCCCATTTTCTCCATCTCTTTCAGGGTGCTCTGAAGTTCGTGTTGAAATGTGTCATCTTGGGACGCCTGGGTGGCTCAGTTGGTTAAGCGACTGCCTTCGGCTCAGGTCATGATCCCGGAGACCCGGGATCGAGTCCCACATCGGGCTGCCTGCTCGGCGGGAAGCCTGCTTCTCCCTCTCTCACTCCCCCTGCTTGTGTTCCCTCTCTGGCTGTGTTTCTCTCTGTCAAATAAATAAAATCTTTAAAAAAAAAAAAA
>PITA01002214.1:0-168714 GCA_004023965.1 Spilogale gracilis
GAGCCTGGTGGTGGGTACTGGGGCCACCTAAAGCGTGGAGCACTGGGTGTGGGGAATGGGGAATGAATCTTGAAACACTGGAAAAAAAAATTTTAGTAACAATAAAAAAAATAATAATAATAAAAAAAAAAAAAGCTTTTTCAGTATTGCTTCTGAGACTGAAATGCAGTCATTGACCTTGGAACAAAAGAGAACAGTGTAAGGATAGAAGCTAATCCATAACATTTCCTCCATAGGTACAAAAATCTAAGTGCAAGTTAAGCTTTGGTCTGTTGGAGTGAAAAGCAAATCAGTTCGACAAAGGAGTCAGTTTTAGAAGAGAAAGTGGAGAGGAAAGGGAAGAGATTTCTTAGTAACCCGTAATTAAGTGTGGCATTGGGACAGTATTAGAAAAATAGACCAATGGAAGAGAATAAAGCCTCAGGTACATACACATGTATATGGCAATTTGATTTATGATAGAGGTACTACATTTTAGGGGAGAAAGAATGAACTGTTCCATAAGTGGGCTGGGGTAGAAGAATAAAGTTCTTTTCACTATAAATCTTAGCACTGAAAATCAAATGGCAACACCTCTTTGGTTTTTCTCAAGGACTTTCTGTGACTCTTCAACAATATGGCTGCAGAGTACAAAGGTCTATAGTGAGTTGGTTGCTCCATGATTCAGTATCTTAAAGTTCAAAAAAATGGACATATATCAGAGACATCCTATATGCTCGTGCCAATTGATGAAGGCCTTATAAGGCACAGTAAGCCATTTGGACTTTATCCTGAGGATAGTGGGAAACCATGAGAGGGGAGAGTGGGAGGTATTACATGAGGAGAGGGAAGGTTGTGGAGCAAGATGTTCAAGCACTAAAACAAGAAACTGATGGCAATGTCGAGTAGAAAATGTGAGGATTTTCAAGTTTTAAGTAATAAAATCAACAGGACGTGGTGATTGGTTACATGTGATCATTGCAGAAGAGTGATGTGGGAAGTTGATAAGGGTAGGATTTCTAACAAACAATTGATGGCACTCACTGCGTCAAGGAACACTCTAGAAGATACTGACATGTTAATGTTAAGGTAACCAGCTTTGTTAAGTTTGTGATACTTCAGAAGCATCTGGTAGAGCTTTCAGGCATTCTATATATCTTTTTTTAAAGATTTTATTTATTTGACAGAGAGAAACACAGCCAGAGAAGGAACACAAGCAGGGGGAGTGAGAGAGGGAGAAGCAGGCTTCCTGCCGAGCAGGGAGCCCGATGTGGGGCTTGTTCCCGGGTCTCTGGAATCATGACCTGAGCCGAAGGCAGTCGCCCAACCAACTGAGCCACCCAGGCGCCCCGCATTCTATATATCTTAAATAAATATATAAAATTTAGTACCTTTATAAATTTATATAAAGTTTCATAAATTAGAAAATACTAGCAAGCAAAAATTTAAAAATTAAGACATTGAATTCTTACTACCCAAATCACTACTATACCTAGTACATATTCTTCCATACCTTTTTATGCATAAATGCACATATTTTTTTCTTTACTGATTGAGATCCTTTTGTACAAATTATTTTATAACTTAAACTTTTTTTTCAGTCATTGATTTCCACTTCTTCATTTCAGTGGATCTCCATCTCATGTAATACACATCTTATATTCAAACTTCTCCATTTGACACCAAAATATTCTTTACAGCTGGTTTTATATTTATGGGTTTCCAACCTAGATTCATGTGTGACATTTGGATGGGCCATCCTTTCTCCCTTGATTATGATGTTGACCTATTATGAGACCAGATTGTTGCCCTGAAGGATGTCCCACTCCCTGGATGAATCTGGTGGCCTCTTCCCTGTGTTGTTTGGTTAACCCCTCTATTTTCTTTAACAGGAGTGCTATTAAAAGGTTGATTCAAATTAATTATTTGGAACTAGAAGCACAATTAGTGATAAAATGTTAACATGAATTAAACTACTTCGAAGATATGTGACACCTGGTTAGCCCACCAGTATCATTGCTAAGATTGGTCCCTTGATTAAGGGCATAGACAGTCTAATCCCTCCTTTGAAATACTTTTGACTAGGGCATAATCTAGTGTGTTATTATTCTAGCTTCATACAAATGTTATTTCCTGTTCAACCATTTATTTACTTATAAACACAAATTAATCCTTGCCTGAATCAGTATTTTCTTTAGAAAAGAAGCAAAGTGACATTTTTCAGCTTCTCTAATTCTACATTTTGTAGCTGCTGTTCTTATATAAAGTAGAGCTTTTCCTCATCAACTGGACTATTTAGTTACCCCATAATGCATTTCATACTAAAAAATCAGGGAAATGCCTGATCCTTCCCTTTACCAGTTTTTAAAGATTGTTTAAAGTAGCACTCTTAAATGGCAACAGATGAATTTTTCAGTCCTTCTGTTTTTTAAATAACATTGTGCAGTTACAGATTTTTCATTAATTCAATGTGTTTGAGTCCTCTACCATCTTTATTCTTTGATTTCAGATTATTATGACTGACTAGTTGTGGACAGATTTTTGGTCTATGAATCTGAAGCTCATGAGAGTTCTGGAAGTTACCAGAGTTTAACTAGTGGTTCAAGTCACAGGAGTATAATGCTGTATAAGTATAAGAAGGCATAGGGTGAAAACTAAGCAGCCCAGGTTAGAGATTTGAGCAACTTCTAGCATTTATAGGAATAATCCTTATATGTGGACTTGTGATTTTTTTTCTTTTCAGAATTTTCTTTAGTCTCTTACTACATATTTTCATG
Source organism: Spilogale gracilis (assembly GCA_004023965.1). Classification (NCBI taxonomy): domain Eukaryota; kingdom Metazoa; phylum Chordata; class Mammalia; order Carnivora; family Mephitidae; genus Spilogale; species Spilogale gracilis. The sequence goes on from PITA01002214.1 coordinate 2,757, forward strand.
AAATGACCAGAAATTACCAGTTGAATTCATATCCTGATTTGCTTCTATTTTAATTTGTTGATATTTTCTCCTTTCTATTTTGATTTGTTTTTGAGCTCCATCCACTCAAAAAAAATTTTTTTAATTCAGGTTTATTGTTGAATATACACAATTATAGTGTAAATGAAAAAGTAAAATCAAAATAGTTAAAAATTGTAAGTAATTCCTAGAAAGCTAGATTGAAGTCATCCATGATGATAACACATACATCATAAGCGTAGGAGGTAAAATTATATTCACGACCATTACTAGGCTCATTAGTTTTTTTCCCCTTAGAACATATGTTTTATAAACTTAAGCCTTTATCAGTAATATAAACTCATCACTTATATAAGATGTTATAAATATTTATCCAGTTTGCTATTAAATATCTTTTTAGCAAATGTTTTATATGTCTAAAAAATATGTGGTATTACTAGCATAACAATATTAGAGTAAAAATTAGAGTCTGTACCATTTGAACTTGGGTTTTTTTTTTAAGATTTTATTTATTTGGAAGAGAGAGGGGGGGAATAGCAGGCAGAGGGAGAGGGAAAGGGAGAAGCAGGCTCCCTGCTGAGCAGGCCTGACATAGGGCTTGATCTCAGGACCCTGAAATGATGACCTGAGCAGAAGGCAGGTGCTTAACCAACTGAGTCACCCAGGTGCCCCTGTACCAGTTGAATGTCTATGATACCTTATATATAGGGATTGATCAGTAAATATGGAAGGTTGATAATGTTGATGAAAATGATGGCAGTGAATTCCAGTGCCTTCAAGTGTACCACTCTTGGAAATCTAGGTTCAGTTTCCACTGAACATGTCACTTTTTTTTTTTTTTTTTTAAGATTTTATTTGTTTGACAGAGAGAAGCACAACCAGAGAGGGAACACAAGCAGGGGGAGTGAGAGAGGGAGAAGCAGGCTTCCCGCCAAGCAGGGAGCCCGATGTGGGACTCAGTCCCGGGTCTCTGGTATCATGACCTGAGCTGAAGGCAGTCGCTTAACCAACTGAGCCACCCAGGCGCCCCAGAACATGTCACTTTTTTAAAAAGGTCATAAAACTCTATCAGTTCTATCTTCAAATCTTTTAAAACAAGGAATATAATATTGCTTATGTTAATGTACTATAGATATTTACATTTCTTTAAAAGATTGGGTTGCATTTGGTCTAACTCATATTTTAGAATTTAATAATGTGTGCCTTGGAAGGTTTTAGTACTCCACTGGGATAATGAACTGTTATTTTTAATAACTTATTCCATCAGTAATTAATAACCACAGGCTGTTTTGAATCCTTGTAGTCGCTCTTGGAGGCCCATGATATTGTGGCATCAAAATGTTATGATTCACCTCCATCAAGCCCAGAAATGAATAATTCTTCTATCAACAATCAGTTATTACCAGTCGATGCCATTCGTATTCTTGGTATTCATAAAAGAGCTGGGGAGCCATTGGTGAGTAGATAAATCAGTGCCTTTTAAAATTTGAAATCTGACATATTTGTGGCTCAATCATATCTTTTTTCTTTTTAATAATTTGTATTATAAAAACTTCATGTATATTTGTTTTATCAGTATTTTTTTGGCTTGTGTATACATACACAACTGATGCTCTCTCATCTTAATATAGCATACAAAATTAAGCCAAAATAAAATGTTAAGCTGAAATACAGGCCTGTCGAACTTCGCTAATGGACAGCAAAAATTAGAGGAGTTAACTACCTTCATTTCTTCTTATACCCTTTGAAGAAATGAACTCAAGTTGCTTGCTAATGATAGTATCAAAACACAGAAGAAAGTTATTAGAAACTGAAGGCATGGTAAGACTTTGTAAGTAGTGAAGTTTTCTAGTCCATGCTAAAATTATTTCTGGGGCCTGACTGTAAGAGAAAAAGAAAAGCTTGGAACAAGATCATCAGAATGCATAAATACTTTTTCTTCTCCTTTGAGCTTATTGTCTTGTTGAGTGCAGTTCCCATGGAAGTCCCGTTTTTATGAAGTGGTATATGTCATCACAGTTGCCCGTGATTTAATGAGATTAAAATACTGAGACTGGAGAACACAGGGAAAAAGAGGAACAATTAACTCACCTACTTTTAGAATAATTTTCTTATATATACACATATTAATGAATATTTAATATTTCTTCCTAGTAATCTGAAATCAATGATAATTCTGTTATTTCCTTTAGGGTGTAACATTTAGGGTCGAAAATAATGATCTGGTAATTGCCCGAATCCTTCATGGAGGAATGATAGATCGACAAGGTCTGCTTCATGTGGGAGATATCATTAAAGAAGTCAATGGTCATGAGGTTGGAAACAATCCAAAGGAATTACAAGAATTACTGAAAAATATTAGTGGAAGTGTCACCCTAAAAATTTTACCAAGCTATAGAGATACCATAACCCCTCAACAGGTTAGTAATAAAATTCTTGGTAATATTAAGAATACTTTCATTTCTTTAATCACATTGTTGGATATAACTGATTCTTGCACCTCTTTTGCTAAAGAAAAGACAAAAAAAATCTGCGTTGTTTTTTTTGTTTTTTTTTTTAAGATTTTATTTATTTATTTGACAGAGAGAAACACAGCTAGAGAGGGAACACAAGCAGGGAGGGAGAGAGGGAGAAGCAGCCACCCTGCCGAGCAGGGAGCTCAATGCGGGGCTCGATCTGAAGGCAGTTGCTTAATCAACTGAGCCACCCAGGTGCCCCGAATCTATGATTTTTTAAGTGTTCTGAATAGCCTGATTTTGTCATGGGTGAATTTTTGAATTTTTAAACAATTAGCACTGTCTTACTAGGAAGGAATAACAAAATGTCTTTGTGAACAATGAACCCTAGCATTAGAGTAACCTACAGCTAAGTATCTGCATAATCATAAAGCCTTTTAGTCATTAATCTAGCAAATATTTTTTGCACCTGTTATGTTCAGGCATCGTATTAGGCCCTGTGATAGGACAAGAATATAGCTCCGAATACCTCTTCCTTAGTGTTCATGTGATGGGCTGGATGGGGAATCAGGTCAGAAAGGGAGGATAGGTACATAGATTGAGAAAAATCTTGACTACCTGGATTATACACATTTAATCTGATTTTTATAATTTTTAGGTAAAAGTAGATTTTTGAACAGGGTGATGTTCTAATGACAGCGATCATCTAGTTTCATCATGTTGAATGAATTTCCAAAAGAAGAGAAGTGATATCCTCTAACCAGGAAGCAGAATTTTAGAGGTGTGAGGTGATTTCTGAGACAGAGCTCTAAAAGGAGGTTAACATTGTTTGGGTTCAAATACTAATGCTACCACTTATTGGCTAAGCTAAGAGTTAGGGATAATATTTCTTTTCTCAGAAAGTGTTAATGAGGATTAAAGGACTTAAATCATGGAAAGCTCTCTTAGTAGTGCCTGGCACATAGCCCTCAAAAAGTAGCTGCTGCTGTTGTGATGGTGGTGATGAGGTAGTGATGGTGTAGTTGAATTGTAAAGAAAGAAACATAATAAAGTAATTGCAGAGAAAGATTTGGCAATCATGGTGGGAGTATAGGAGCTAAGGAGAGGATTTAAAAGGCCTAGATAATGCAGAAATAGGAAATATCAATGTTTTAGATTGGTGCCTTTAATTCAACATTTTTCCACAAATTTATCATGTCATGGGTAAGTGAAATTGTAACTTTTTACATAAGATACTGCCAATGATCTTATTTTCAATATGATAAAAGTCTAGTTTTTATATTTCCATACAATTCTCTGAAATAACATATGTTGAATACCTGTTTTACATTATTTTTTGAAAGATAGGAAAACATATATACATTTTTTTTAAAGTTTTTATTTTAATCACCTGGTGCTCAACATGCCATGTGCACTCCTTAATCCCCATCATCTATTTCACTCATCTCCCTCCCCACCTCCCCTCTGGTAACCATTAGTTTGTTCTCTATATTTGAATGTTTCTTAGTTTCTCTCTTTTTCCCTTTGCTTGTTTGTTTTGTTTCTTATTTTGTTTCTTAAAGTCTGAGTGAAATCATATGGCATTTGTCTTACTCTGACTGACTTGTTTTACTCAGCATTATACTGTCTAGCTCCATCCATGCCATTGCAAGTGGCAAGATTTTTTTTTCATGGCATAATAATATTTCATTATATATGTATATATGTGTGTGTGTGTGTGTGTGTGTGTGTGTTTCTACACATATACATACCACATCTTCTTTATCCATTCATCAGTCGATGGACACTTGGGCTGCTACCATATCTTGGCTGTTGTGAACAATGCTGCTGTAAATATGGAGGTGCCTATATCCTTTGCATTGATGTTTTTGTATTCTTTGGGTAGATAGGCAGTAGTGCAATTGCTGTATCATAGGGTAGTTCTATTTTTAACTTTTTGAGGAACCTCCATACTGTTTTCCACAGTGGCTGCACCAGTTTGCATTCCTGCCAACAGTGCAAGAGGGTTCCTTTTGCCCCACATCCTCATCAACAGTTGTTTCTTCTGTTTGTGATTTTGGCTATTCTGACAGGTATAAGGTACTATCTCATTATAGTTTTGATTTGCATTTCCCTAATTGATGAATGATATTGAGCATCTTTTCATGTGTCTTTTGGCTGTATGTTTTCTTTGGAGAAATTTCTGTTTATTTTTTAATTGGATTATTTGGTTTTGGGATGCTGAGTTTTATAAGCTCTTTATGTAATATGAATACTAACCCTTTACTGAATATGCCATTGGCAAATATCTTCTCCCATTCTGTAGGTTGCCTTTCAGTTGTGTTGATGGTTTCCTTTGCTGTGCAGAGGCTTTTTATTGATGGAATCCCAGTAGTTTAGTTGCCTTTTGTTTTCCTTGCCTTAGGGAACCTATCTAGAAAAAAGTTGTTATGGTCAATGTCATGTGCTCTTTTCTAGGTTGTTTATGGTTTCATATCTCACATTTAGGTCTTTAGTCCATTTTGAGTTTATTTCTTGTGCATGGTGTAAGACAGTGGTCCAGTTTTTCTCAACATCATTTGTTGAAGAGACTGTTATTTTCCTCTTGGATATTCTTCCCTGGTTTATCAAAGATTAATTCACCAGAGGGCCTGGGTGGCTCAGTTGTTAAATGTCTGCCTTCGACTCGGGTCATGATCCCTGAGTCCCAGGATCGAGCTCCACATTGGGCTCCCTGCTCGACGGGAAGCCTGCTTCTCCCTCTCTCATTCCCTCTGCTTGTGTTCCGTTTCTAGCTGTGTTTCTCTCTGTCAAAAATAAATAAATAAAATCTTAAAAAAAAAAAAAAGATTAATTGACCACATAATTGTGGATTTCTTTCTGAATTTTCTGTTCTGTCCTGCATCTGTTTTCGTACCAGTACCATACCGCTTTGATTACTACACTCTTGTAATATAGCATGAAGCCTGGAATTGTGATGCATTCAGCTTTGCTTTCCTTTTTCAAGGTTGGTTTGCCTTTTCAGGGTCTTTTGTGGTTCCATATAAATTGTAGAATTGATTGTTTTAGCTCTGTGAAAAGTGCTGGTAGTATTTTGATAGGGATTGCTTTAAATGTGTAGATTGCTTTGAGTAGTATAGACATTTTAACAATGTTTATTCTTCCAATTCATGAGCATGGAATGTCCTTCCATTTCTTTATATCATCCTTAATTTCTCTCATCATTGTTTTATGGTTTTCAGAATACAGGTCATTCACCTCTTTGGTTGGGTTTATTCCTAGGTATCTTACTTATTTTGGTACAGTTGTAAATGGGATTGTTTTCTTAATTTCTCTTTCTATTGCTTCATTATTGGTGTGTAGAACTCCAGCAGATTTCTGAAGGTTGATTTTGTATCCTGTGACTTTACTGAATTTAGTAATCAGTTCTTGCAGTCTTTTGGTTGGAGTCTTTGGGATTTCTTTATGTAGTATCATGTCATCTGCAAAGAGGGAGAGTTTGACTTCTTCCTTGCTGATTTAATGCCTTTTATTTCTTTTTGTTGTCTGTTTGCTGTGGCTATGTCTTCCAGTACCATGTTGAATAAAGGTGGTGAGAGTGAACATCCTTGTTGTTCCTGACACTAGGGGAAAGGCTCTCAGTTTGCCCCTATTGAAGATGATATTAACTGTGGTTTTTCATATATGGCCTTTATTATGTTGAGGCATGGTCCTTCCAAACCTGCTTTGTTGAGGATTTTTATCATGAAAGGATGTTATACTTTGTCAAATGCTTTTTTGGTGTCTGTTGAAATGATCATGTGGTTCTTATCGTTTCTTATTGGTATGGTGTGTCATGTTGACTAATTTGTGAATATTGAACCACTTTTGCAACCCAGGAATAAATCCCACTTGGTCGTGGTGAATTATTTTACTAATGTATTGTTGGATTTGGTTTACTAGTATTTTGGTGAGAATATTTGCCTTTATGTTCATCAGAGATCTTAGCCTATAGTTCTCTTTTTTTGTGGTGTCTTATCTAATTCTGGTATCAGGGTAATGCTGGCATTATAAAATGAATTTGGAAGTTTTTCTTTCTTTTCTCTTTTTTGGAATTAGTTTCAGAGGAAAAAATACTACATCTTCTTTCAGTGTTTGGTAGAATTTGCTTGTGAAACTATCTGGTCTTGGACTATTGTTTGTTGGGAGTTTTTTAATTATTGATTCAGTATTGTTGCTGGTAATAGGTCTGTTCAAATTTTCTATTTCTTCCTGCTTCAGTTTTGGTCGGTTATATGTTTCTAGGAATTTATCCACTTCCAAGTTGTCCAATTTGTCAGCATATAATTTTTCTTAATATTCTCTTATAGTTGTATTTTTGTGGGATTGTTATTTCTCCTCTCTCGTTTTTTATTTTATTTGGGTCCTTTCTTTTTTTTTCTTGATAAGTCTGACTGGGGGTTTATCAGTTTTACTGACTTTTTTTTTTTTTAAAGACTCAGCTCTTGGACCCGGATCTGTTCTAGTGGTTTTTCTTTTAAGTTTCTATATCATTTATTTTTGTTTTAATTGTTACTATTTCTTTCTTTCTTCTGGTTTTAGTTTCTGTTTGTTGTTCTTTTTCTAGTTGCTTTAAGTGTAAGGTTAAGTTGTTTATTTGAGATGTTTTTCTTGAGGTAGGCCTGTATTGCCCTGAACTTACCTCTTAGAAATGCTTTTGCTGCGTCCCAAAGGTTTTGTACCATTATGTTTTCATTTGTTTCCATAAATTTTTAAATTTCTTCTTTGATTTCCTTGTTGATCTAGTCACTGTTTAGTATTATGTTATTTAACCTCCATGTATTTTCTTTTAAGGTTTTATTTATTTGAGAGAGAGAGCATGAGTGGGTGAGGATCAGAGGGAGAAGCAGACTGCCTGCAAGCAGGGAGCCTGATGGTGAGCCAACGGCAGTCGCCCAACCAACTGAGCCACCCAGGCACCCAAACTCTATGTATTTATAGTTTTTCCAGGTTTTTTCTTGTGGTTGACTTTTAGTTTTATGGTTATGGTCAGAAAAGATGCATGGTAGACTTTGATCTTTTTAAATTTGTTGAAGCTTGTTTTGTGGTCTAGTATGTGATCAATTCTGGAGAACATTCCAGAATAGAATAGAATGTGCATTCTGCTATTTTAGGGTGGAATTTTCTGAATATATCTGTTAAATGCATCTGCCCCATTGTGTCTCAAAGCCATTGTTTTCTTGTTGATTTTCTGTTTTGATGAGTCTTCCATTGATATAAGTGGGATGTTAAAGCACCTTACTATTGTGTTATGATCAGTTACTTTCTTATGTAGTTAGTTATTAACTGTTTTATGTTTTAGGTACTCACATGTTGGGTACTTAAATATTTAAAGTTGTTATATCTTCTTGTTGGATTATCTCTCTTATTATTGCATTGTGCCCTTCTTTGTCTCTAGTTATAGTTTTTGTTTTAAAGTCTTTTGTCCAACATAAGTATTGCTACTGTGGCTTTCTTCTGACATCCATTTGCATGATAAACGTTTCTCTGTCCCCTCAGTTTCAATTGGCAGATATTTTTATGTCTAAAATGACCCTATTGTAAGCAGCATATAGATGGGCTTTGCTTTTTTATCTATTCTGTCACTGTATGTTTTTCAACTGGAGTGTTTAGGCCTTTTACATGTTAAGTAATTTATTGAGAGATCGGTATTTATTGCCATTTTACTACTTGTTTTATGGTTGTTTCTGAACATTTTCTCTGATCCTTTCTTGTCTTTCTCATGGTTTGCTGGTTGTCTTAATGATATATTTGGATTTCTTTCCCTCTATTCTTTGCATATTCAGTAGTGGTTTTTGATTTGTGGTTACTGTTAGGTTTATGTAGAACATCTGCTTATAGGTGCGCCTGGGTGGCTCAGTTGGTTAAGCGACTGCCTTCAGCTCAGGTCATGATCCCGGAGACCTGGGATCGAGTCCCACATCGGGCTCCCTGCTCAGCGGGAAGCCTGCTTCTCCCTCTCTTACTCCCCCTGCTTGTGTTCCCTCTCTGGCTGTGTTTCTCTCTATCAAATAAATAAAATCTTTAAAAAAAAAAAATCTGCTTATAGCAGTCTGTATTAAATTTATGACTGTTTATGTTTGTATCCATTCTTTAGTCTTCTTCTACCCATGTTTTAGGTATATAGTGTCATAATTTGTGAGTTCTTTGACTGCTTTTTCACAGGTATAGTCATTTTTACTGCTTTTGTGTTTTCGACCTTCATACTGTCATTTTTGGTCTTTCCACTCAAAGAGTTCCCCATAATTTTTCTTGCAGGGTTGGTTTAATGGTCATGAACTCTTTGTTTTTGTCTGTCTGGGAAAATCTCTCTCTCCTTCTATTCTGAATAATAACCTTGCTGGTAAAGTATTTTTGGCTGCAGATTTTTCCCATTCAGCACTTTGAATATATCATGACACTCCTTTCTGGCTTGGAAAGTTTCTGCTGAAAAATTCACTGATAGAGTCATGGGATTTCCTTCATATGTAACTGTCTTTTTTTTTGTCCATTGCTCTTAATACATTTTCTTTATCACTTTATTTTTCATTTTAATTACAGAGTGTCTTGATGTGGATCTGCTTTGGTTGATTTTGTTGGGGGTTCTCCATGCCTCCTAGATCTGGATATCTGGGTTTTTTTTCCAAATTAGAGAAGTTTTCAGCTGTTATTTCTACTAATAAATTCTCTGCCCCTTTTCTCTCCTTCTCCTGGGACTCCTATAATATGAATGTTTTTACATTTGATGGAATCACTGAGTTCTCTAAGTCTATTCTCATTTTGTATAATTCTTTTCTCTCTCTTTTGTTCAGTGTAATTACTTTCCATTACTGTCTTCTAGGTCATTAATTCATTCCATTTTTCTTCCAGTCTGCTGTTCATTCCATCAAGCATGTTTTTCACTTTGTTTATTGAGCCCTTTGTCTCTATTATGTTACTCCTGATCTCTGTCTTAGTGGTCTCACTGATGTCCTCCACTCTCTTCTCAAGTCCGTTGAGTATTTTTGTGATCATTGCTTAAAATGATCTTTATCAAGCACGTTTCTTAAATCTGTTTCACTTAGATCTCCTACTATGGCTTTGTCTTGTTCTTTCATTTGGTACAGATTCCTCTGTCTTCTCATTTTGTGTCTGTTTCTCTTTGTTAGGAAAGTTAATTATGTCTTGTTCTTTGAGGGTAATGCCTTTATAAAGAAGAGGTTCTGTAGTAACCTGCAGTGTGGTGTCCTCTGTTCCCCAGCACCAATAAAAGAATCATGAAAGAAAAGGTATTTGAAATTAGACATTTCACATCACTAGTACCTCTGAGACCTCTTGTATTTCACAAGTGGCACATTTCCATTTGGACTTGAATAGATTTGAGAAGTAGAACTTAAGCATTTTAATTATGTAGCTGCGATAATTAGGAAGATTTTTCCTACTTGTGGTTTAAACCAGAATTCTTACCAGTTTACCAAGACTATCATGGACTTCTATAGGCAAGATAAATTTTTATAATACTAATACATTACATGTTAGCACTTTGGTTCAAATTCCTTTCTAGATTCTGCATCTGGTGAACTGATCTGAATAGCATAAGATGCAAGGATCTTTAGTCCTGTCAGGCTTAAATTTATTCCCATCCCATGCCTTCTTAAATTTTTTTGTTTAGCCTTTAAAACTTGGAGAAAAGATTTAAATGGGTTAAGAGAGGTCATCTAAACCTGAGACAGTTCTGAGGCCTGTTATAAAAAAGAAAAGAGATTATAACATGAAGGCTTCCAAAGGTGAGCCAAAATATATCTAAATTGGATTACTTTTTTAAGGGAATGAAGAAATGATTACTAATTATATTGGAACAATAGGCCTAAGCAATGCCTATGCTGGACAAACTATGTTCATTTTCCTAAGAGAAGCTGTGGGGATGCATCTTCAGCTCTTTCAGTAGAAACTCCATCATACAGTCCTTGTGTACCTATCTTAACTCCCTCTGGACTTCTAGGAGAACAGAAGGAAGCTCTCCCTGCCAGGCGGTGTTTCTTAAAACATGATCAGATAATTTTTATCAGAATAATTTGAGGTGCTTATTAAAAATCAAAATTTTTCATGAGATCTAAGAATCTATCATTTTAAATTAGAGACCAAGGTAAATTAGAAGTTGCAGCTAATTCTGAGGTTCTTCAACTTACATAATGGTTTAGTTCCAAGAGACTGTTGATAATTCCATTTGTTCATTAAGGTCAAACTGATAGGCATTCTCTTACTCATTTTTTTTTTTTAAAGATTTTATTTATTTGACAGAGAGAAACACAGCCAGAGAGGGAACACAAGCAAGGGGAGTGAGAGAGGGAGAAGCAGGCTTCCCACCGAGCAGGGAGCTCGATGTGGGGCTCGATCCCGGGTCTCCGGGATCATGACCTGAGCCGAAGGCAGTCGCTTAACCAACTGAGCCACCCAGGCGCCCCTCTCTTACTCATTTTTAAGGCTCCGTGAGGTAGATACCAAAAGTATTTTAAGAAAAGAAATTACAGGGGGCGCCTGGGTGGCTCAGTTGTTAAGCATCTGCCTTAGGCTCAGGTCATGATCCTGGAGTTCCAAGATCAAGCCCCATATCAGGCTCCCTACTCAGCGGGAAGCCTGCTTGTGTTCCCTCTCTCGCTGTCTTTCTCTCTGTCAAATAAATAAGTAAAATCTTTTTAAAAAATTACAATTCCATATGCATGTAAAAATTCTTAACAAATAACAAATTAAATTCAATAATATATAAAAAGGAGAACAAGACATGTTCAAGTTTATTTTATCCCATGGGTGTTAGGATGGTTTCATATTGGAAATCAGTGTGAAACCAAACACACTGACAGATTTAAAGAGAAAAAGCTCAATAAAGAATTTGATAAAATTCAATACATAGTCATGATTAAAAAAAAGATTAGTAAATTAACAGGAGGGAGGCTCCTTATGCTTATTGGAAAAACAAAACTAAACTAAAGACAGCATTATTCTGAATAGTTGAATGTTAGAATCATTCTCTTTTACATCAGGAACTGGACCCTCAGATGGTCTGCCTGAGACTTGAGTATAATCCCACTCCCCAGGAAGCCTCATTTTCATTCCAACAAGATCAAAGAACCTACCATAAACTAAGAGAGACTTGCCAAACTTCAGGTGTTATTGTGCATTGGTTGAAAAAAATTGCCCTGAGATGGTATATAGAGTCACACATGATACAACAAATATCTGTTATAATAAGTGATAAAATTTTTTGGTTCTTAAACTAAGAATAAGCAGTATCTCTATATTAAAGAGGTAAGTGTATTTGCAAACTAGGGAATGGTTATCTACTTACTTTAATATTTCTAATGCTCAGAGGTCTCTGGCAGCACACACTTAACATTACTAGCCATGATGAGACACAGCCCCTGACAGAAATGCCACTGGCTTCTTAGACCAACTTGATATTGAGAAACTTAAGGACACTGGCAGAAGCTGGATGGAATAGGACTACTTGCTACTGGGGAGAAGGGTAATCTTGTTCAGAGATTTGATGAGGCTTCCAATATTTAGGCAAATAATTGACTAAATTTATTTTTAAAATAATAAAATTTCAATAATTTTGACTGCTTAAAAATTTTGTTTATGGCAAAATATAGAAATCTATAATATCTTAAATTCTGAGACCCTTGGACACTGCTGTTTCTTAATTATTGCCTATACACAATTATTTGTAGTTAGTTGAGCCAAAGAAGCCACAATATGAAGTTTAAAAGAAGGATTAATAAAGTCTTTACCTAGTTACAAAAAGTAAGAACTAGAGAAGGATGTTCACTAACACCACTTCAATTTAATATCTTACTGAAATTTTCATAAGCACAAAAGACAAATTATAGAAACAAGTTTAGAAAGGGGAAAAAATTTACTATTTTGAAATTTTTTTTGCATTGAATACCCCCCAAAACTATAAATGAATAGAAATGAGTTTAGCAAGATATTTGAAAATAAGGTTAATATACAGATGTCAGTTGCATTTCTGTATGTCATCAACAAACATCTAGATACACAACTAAGACAAACATCATTTACAGTAAAGTCAGAGAATGTCACATTTATGTCTAGAAATAAATAACAAAAATATTTAAGTCCTCTACACACACACACACACACACACACGTATGCACACAGACACACTGATGAAGATCTAAATAAACAGATATGTTCATGGACAAGACAATATTATGGTGTCCATTTTTTTCAAATTGACATTTAGACTCAATGAAATTTTAGTAAGATTTTTCATAGTATTTGATAGGATGAATAGCCCACTTTTGAGGTAGAAAGGAATGGGGCACTATTAATATGTAGGAATTAAGATACCATCCTGGTATTGGTATAAGAGCAGATAGAATGAATAATGGAATGGAGAGTTCAGAAAAAGCTAATATATGTACTATTTTGATAAGATGATATACCTTTCAGTGAGAAGAGGAGAGACTATTCAATGAATGAAACTGGTTATTAACAGGGATAACATATGAAGTTCTGTTCCTTTACATATACAAATCAAGTGAAAAGAGACAGTGAACATATGAAGAGATTAAAAATATCTGGTGGCAGTGTAAATCGGTATAACCACATGGGGCAGTGGAGGGGTGGAGTTTATTAGCATTATCAGAATTGAGTGTTCACGTATACTGAAACACAGTAATTTCCTAGAGCAGTTCATAAGTATGTACAGCTGGAAACATGTTAACAAACTTGTAAATTCCAAAAGATTGTATGCTGTGAATAACTAAATGCATATTCTAAATAATGCGTGTATTTGCAGAGTAAAACTATACCAAAGGAAAGCATAGAGTTAATGAATACAAGATTCAGGCGAAGGTTTTACCTTAGCTGGGGAAGCCAGGGTGATTGAATGGAATGGAATGAGAGCAGGAGGACCACTTAAGGTTCTAGCCTTTGTTTTGGATAAAAGTTCATGGCTTTTTATCATTTTTAAAAGGAATAAAATAAAAATAGGCTTTGCATGAACCAGTGACTTGGAGTGATATAAATTAAGAATAATTATTGTTAGTATAATTCTGAACAATCTAGTTTAATAGATTTTTCAAATAAATTTTTTGACAGAAGCTTAAATTTGTGGCCCACAGATAGAAGTTTACCAAATAGGAGTGTGAATTGCCCCTTGAAGCTTTTTAAACAAACATATATTCTAGCCTCCCTGCTGATGGAAATTGTGTGTGTGGCTGCATTTAACTGAGTAGGCTGAGTTCATATACTTTGAAAATCTTTAGAAAAATAGCATCCTTCTTTAATCATCTCTGCTTTTGTCATAGTGAACTTCATAGCAACTATGATCACTGCATTCACCACCTTGTCACTTGTCCTAATTGCAAATTCAAATGGACCTGAAAATATCTGTTGAAACTGAGGGTGTGTAGGGAACACTTGTACTGTGTTCATACAGTGTATTTCCAAATTTCCAACCACATTCTAATTTAACATAAGGGTCATTGTAGAGCTATTTCTAAAGCCATTTTATCCATTTAATTTCTTTTCTCTTACTAATTATTATCCTTTGCATAGGCCCAAAATAGTCCTGTATAATATTTTATTTTTTCAGTACTTCTAAAATTTTTATATTTACTTTTAAAAAATATCTTTGAGATAAAGCTTATATAATAACACATATTTTAAGTATACAATTTGATAAATGTAGATATACGTACCTGTGAAATCATCAACATAATCAAGACAACATATATCTCTAGCACCTCCAGAAGTTTCTTTGTATCCATTTATAAATCTTCCTTCCTTCTCCCTTCCCCTGCCTTGAATTCCAGATAAGCACTGCTGTGCTTTCTGTCACTATAATTTAGTTCACATTTTCCTTATTTTTATATAAATGGAAGTATGTAACATGAATCACCTTTGTTGTTTATTTTTTTTTTATCTGTCTTCTTTCACTCAGCATAATTCTTTTGGAATTCATCTATCTTGTTATATGTATCAGTAGTTGATTCCTTTCTGTTGATGAGTAGTATTCCATTGCTTTGGTTATACCATAGTTTGTTTATCCATTAACTGGCTGACTAACATTTTTGTTGTTTTCACTTTGGGACTATTATAAATAAAAATGCTATGGACATTTACACGTAAATTCCTTGGGTGAATACCTAGGAATTGAAGGATTGGGTCATGGTAGATTTATGTTGAACTTGCAGAGAAGTGGCTGAACTGTTTTCAGAAGTGGTTGTACCAGTGTACTTTCGCCCAAGCATTTTATGAGAATTTTGGTTATTGTACATCTTCGCCAACATTTGGTATGGCCAGTCCTTATAATTTTAGATAGCCATATAGGTGTGTAGTGATAACTCAGTATGATATTATTTTGCATTTCCCTGATGACTACTTAATATTGAGCATCTTTTTATGTGTTTCTTTTTTTAATGTCTGTTTTGGTGATTGTCTTCAAATCTTAACCATTTTTTTATTGAGATTTTTTAAATTTAGTTTTGAGAGTTCTTTATGTATTTTGAATACAAATACTTCATCAGAATTATGATTTGTAACTATTTTCTCACAGTGAAAAGGCTTGTCTTTTCATTCTGTTAACAGTGTAATACAAAGAGCAGAAGTTGTTCATTTTAATAAAGTCCAGTTTTTCCATGTTTTTCTTTTTAGATCATGCTTGTAATGTTTTGTGTAAAATATTGTTGTATAACCTAAGGCCATATTTTTTCTGAAAGTTCTATAGTTTATGCTTTACACCTAGCAATAGGATCCATTTAGTGTATGAGTTTTTGTATAGTTTAAGACATAGATGAATGGAGGTTTCCATATAGATACTCAATTTTCCAGCCTCATTTGTTGAGAAGACTGTTTCTTTCATCAAATTTGGAAACATTTTGACCATTACGTCTTCAGATTATTTTCCTG
Source organism: Spilogale gracilis (assembly GCA_004023965.1). NCBI lineage: Eukaryota > Metazoa > Chordata > Mammalia > Carnivora > Mephitidae > Spilogale > Spilogale gracilis. Next base: position 18,143 of record PITA01002214.1, read on the forward strand.
TTCCCACTTCTTCGGTCCTTTAGTCACATCATTTCCACATATATTAGGCTTCTTAAAGTTGTCCCGTTGCTCAGTGATTCTCTTCATTTATTTCAGTCTTATTACTTTCCTGTTTCTTATCTTAAGTTTCTCTTGCTGTATCTTCAAGTTTACTTTCTTTAATGTCTAATCTGTTAGTTACTTCTGGTGTACTTTTCCCATCTTAGATATTTTTGTTTTCATATCTAGAAATCTAAATTGAGTCTTTTTTTTTTAATCTGCCACATTTCTACCTAACATGCCTAGTCCTTCCTGTAACTTCTTGAACCTAAGAATGCAATATGTAAAGTTAAAATAACTATTTTAATGTCCTTCTTTACCAATTTGATCATGTTTATCATTTCGGGATCACTCTTAATTGATTTTTCTCTACATTATAAAATATATTTTCCTGCTTATTTGCATACCTGGTTAGTTTTGATTGGTTGTTAGACATGAATTTTACCTTGTTAAATGCTGGATATATTTGTATTCTTAGACAATTCTTAAACTTTTTTCTAAGATACTTCAGTTACTTGGGAGCAGTTTGATCCTTTTAGATCTTGCTTTTTAGGCTTTGTTAGGTACAACCAGAGCAGGATTAAGTCTGGGGCATACTCTTTCCAACTACGCAGTGCCTCATGAATTATGAGATTTTTCCCCTCACCTTGATGAGAAAAATTATTCCTGATCCAGTATGACCTGTTGATACTGCTTCTTATCATGCTGACTCTTTAACTGACTTTGAATAGTTTCCTCATACCCATGCACTGATCAGTACTCTCCTGAAAACTGGAGGGATTGCTTTGCAGTTCTTGAGTGTGCAACCCTTTCCTCACTGATTACTCTGTTTTGTACGCTGCAGCCACCTTGATCTCCCAGGTTGCCCAGCTCATCTCCTCCTTAACTTAGCTTGGAGATCACACAGGCTCTACTGATATTCTTCCTTCCTGAGTTGCAACGTGGGAACTTTCCCTGCGCAGATAGCAGGGGCAACTGAATAGTTCATCTTGTTTGTTTCCATTTTTTAGGGATCACGGACTTCATCGACTGATGTCTTAAAAAATGTTTTGTCAGATTTTGTCCAATATTTTGGTTGTTTCAGGTTGGAGAGTCCTTTATTGGTTCATCTTATTCATAAGCTTGAGTCATTTTGTCTTATTTTTAAAGAGCTATAAATAGGTATTCAATTGAAATCTCTCTCTTAATCTACTACAAACCTAGTCCTCACTCCCCATAAGAAACCATGCTATTAGTTTATCTTTCTAGAGTTTCTTTATTCTTACGCAAGTAAGTAAAAATTATATATTATTATTGCTGTTCCACCTCCTTTTCAATGAAAGGGTTATGTAGTAGTATATACACTACTTAGTTTTTTTCACTTAACCATGTATCTTTTGGATCTTTCCTTACTGGTACCTAGACTTGCCTCTTGACACACAAACACAACAAAGTTTACCTGCTGATTAATGCCAATCCCCACCCTTTCTAATAGCTGCCTAGTATTATATCACAAGATTTATCATTCAAGGGATTGAACCAGATCTTCCACTAGCCTGTTAGGAAAATGCCTATTGGCCCATAGCCAGATCCATAGCATGTTATCAGATATTTGGATTTCTGCTAATCTGGCAAGAAGAAAATGTTATGATATAGTTTTATTTCATATTTCTATTCTGAGTGATGTTGAACATTTCTTGTGTTTAAAAGCCATTTGTATTTCCCATTCTATGTTCAATTTATTTTAGGTTGTCGGGTTGGTCAGGTTTTTTTTTAGTGATAAGAATATGAGATTGAAATATTTTAGTAGTGTTTAATAACTTCTTAATGATGAATGAACTGTTAACATCCATAGTGTATTCATAAGTGTATGAAATAAGTGTATTAGTAAAACACTACAATATACTTAATAAAATAAAATATAATTATATTAAATCTAATCAGAACTCTAACGACTTTCACGTCATTACAAAATCTTCAGATGAAAGGTCGGGTTAATTGATTTTTCAGATAGATTTGTAAAAGTAAAAGTAAAAGAAGGCTAATCTGAGTTTTTGAGCATGAGAGTAATGTTCTAAAATTAGTTCAATAAGTGAAATAATAAGAATTGTTCCCTGTAGAAATGTTTTACATTTGAGACATGTGTTTTCCTCCACAAATAATGACATTTCCAAGACAATTTGATGGGAGTAGGGGAATAATTATTTGAAATTTAGACTATCTCAGAAAATCTGAACTTATGGCTACAAAATGTATGTTGTTCCACAGATAAGAATGATAAACACATTCCTGGTTAGATGACAGGATGCTCTTATTATTCATTTGGTGCAGCTTTCTTGAGAAGTAAGGAGTATCCAAGTATTTTTTTTAAAACTCTGTAGACCCATCCTTTTCTTTGCCTCATCTCAAACACCTCTACCTTTTTGCTTCTATCATTTATAATTTTCAGGTGTTATACCCTATGAACAATTAATGAGGGGAGCAATTGCTTTACCAAATGAGTGAAGTAATAAAATGGGCCAGTAGTTTGTTTATATTTTGTTAATTTATTATCAGTTTAAAAGTCTGGCTTTATTTATGCAATGAAAAATATATTTTTAGAGTTGCATCACTATGGAGAGGCATCCAGCACACGTCCGTCAGGTATGATGTCATTCCAGGACATTCTCTGGTACTCCGTTTTTCTCTCTTATCAGCCAACTAAATTTATCTTGATTAAAATAATAATTTGGGTTTCTTTTTTCCATTGCCAAAACATTGAGCTGCATGCCATTGTCAAGTTAGCCAGTTATCACAATTTTAGCAATCTTAATATTGTTTGTATGCTTGCTTTTTCGATATTTCTAAAATTGTATATCAAAAAAATTATTGGCTTACTGATTTTTTAAAATAATATTTAGCCTTTCCAAAGTTACTGAAAACGTTCTGAATGCTCTCTACCAAAATCATCTAATTGTAAATAACTAAAGTTTTGTCACATGTTCCCAAACTTAGTTTCTTTTAAATTATTTTAATAATCTATCACATTACATTTTACCACACTAATAATATAATGTATCTGCTGTGTTACTTGAATATCTTCTTGGTTACATTTATGGAAGTATGATAACAATGTTGTTTTGACTAATTTTGTGCTTGTCTGCTTGTTAAAGTTTACCTGCTGATTAATGCCAAGTCAACTCTTCAGTAGACAAAATTTGAATTTTTATAAATATGCATGAAAAAAACTTTTAAGAAAGTAATCTGAACTTGCCATCAGATACTGAAAATGCTTAACTTATAAGGATTTACATTAAAGTGAATAAGCAAAATATTCCAGTTATTGGAAATAACTAATAGTGGTAACTTGCATACTTTTATTAATAGAACATATATAACAGACATTTGTATAGTTTAGTGAATTTAAATTGAGAAATAGTTTCAAGGCGTTTTCAGTGTTTTTCTTACAGTTAATTTAATTATTTAAATCAGAGCAAGATGATTTCAGAAAAGTATTTTCCACACAAGTTTTGGTCAGTGTAAATCTGTGTGATCATAAAAAATATGTTATCAGTGGTGAAAATTTGGTTTTTAATTTTTTCTGGGTTACTAAATGTATTTCAGGTCTGACTTCAACATGAACTTTCATTGTTTAATTTTGGTTTCTGGGCTCTTTCAAAAAGCACAGCCCCCCAAAAATGTCCTGTTATATCTGAAATATATACCTTAAGTCAGCTGCATATAGTTTCTGGATATTAATCAGAAAGTGTCATTTAATGGAATAAAAATTATGGAGCCTTAGAAACTCATGTGAAAAGATGGGGAGAAAGTGTAAGAATGGTGGAATAAAATGGTTGTCAACCTGTTGGTTTAAGATTAGACATCAAAGTAGAAACAAAATTTTAATTGTACTAATATTTATTTTCTTTTCTGATGCCAAATAATGTGTAATAACTGATTTTTATTTGAATGGGACAGGATACTTATTTGAAGTACTAAGTAAATTGTCAATTATAATTAACGATTTGAAAACGTTTTTAAAAATCTAGTGACAGATGATATATCTATATTACTTTAAATTGTGCTATGTGTTTTAGGTGTTTGTGAAATGTCATTTTGATTATAATCCATACAATGATAACCTGATACCCTGCAAAGAGGCAGGGTTGAAGTTTTCAAAAGGAGAAATTCTTCAAATTGTAAACAGAGAAGATCCAAACTGGTGGCAGGTTAGTATGATTCTCATAATTCCCTCAGCTGCTTTTTTATTTTCAATCTTAGATCTGGCCAAAATCTGAATATTCAGGAAGAAGGTATTAGCATTTGTTCCAATGATTTTTCCTGCATGAACAGCTCCTGCTTCATGGCTGCTAGTTTTGTGGACAGAAGATCAAATTGAGAGGGAATTTTTGAGTAGGTATTAATAAATGTGGAATTAACTAGCCTGTGGAAATATTCCATTGGTTTAGGGATTAGAGTAGTTGGTTCTTCCACATGAGTGATTGCAGTAAAATATATTATTGGTCAAGAACAACTCACTTAGGGTCATTCCTTGTTAGTGTTTGTTGTTTGTTTTAAGTAGAAGTCTTTTAAAAGTAAAAGTAGTGTTTAAATGTGTAGTAGTATTTTTCTGTCATCTCCTCTCCCTCTATATACATTTAAAGCAAATAAAAATTTTTAAGCTCTTAAATCTGTTTCCCTACCTCTCCTCAGTTACTAAGAAATGAAGATTTACTTTATGATTAGTGTTAATTGGTCTTGGATTAAAATCTGTGTATATGGAAAGGAATCTCTTATCACCATATTTTCCCCCACTTCATTTTCTAAAGATCTCTGTGATTATTTTCTTTTTCCTTTCCCCTAATACAGCTTTCAGAAATCTCTAGCTGCAGAATTAAGTCTAATTTTGTAATTGTTTACACTGTCTAATAACCCACAGTATTCAGAGCTAGAGAAACTGACAAATCAAGAAGTCTGAGATCCCTTAAACCACCAGAACAAGTGAAAGTCTCATTAAAAAGCAAGATGTATGAGGAAAGGACTCAGGACCTAGCACTATAAACTCTAAATTAAATGGAGATATTAGTAACTCACATTAGCTCTGTTAAGTTATATTGACTTCTAAGGGGGAATGAAGAGCAAGAATGAAAAGAGTCTTACTAATGTGTCCTTAAATTTAAATGAAAACATTATTTATGTACAAGTGCATTATGCAGTGAGAGATCTAAAACATAGGTGAATTAAAAAGAATCCATAATCTCTAGATGTCTCCATTGAATTTTTAGAACTCTTATCAAAGTTTCCAGGGTGCCTGAGTGGCTCAGTCATTCAGTGTCTCCCTTCAGCTCAGGTCATGATCTTGGGGTCCCTGGGTTGAGCCCCCTCATCAGGCTCCCTGCTCTGCAGGAAGCCTGCTTCTCCCTCTCTCACTCCCCCTGCTTGTGTTCCTTCTCTAGCTGTGTTTCTCTCTGTCAAATAAATAAATAAAATCTTAAAACAAACAAACAAAAAACCTCTTTGTTTCCTTTATTGAACTTTTCCAGGAAATCTTTCTTTTTTACCCCTTTTTGTGAATGTTATCTCTTAATTCAGTCCTCTCATCCTGTACCATTATTTCAGTCTCTTCCTGCATTTGGTGATCTGTTACTTTAATTTTATTTTTTTTAGGACTTTAATGGCTAAAAATGATACCTCTTTTTTCAATGCTAGTTGTAAATATGAAAAACCCTAACATTGTGGGATAAGCCATTAGCAGCCAGTTCTTTAGCCACTATTTTAACATACCACTTTTTTGGATTTCAGAACTCAAGTTTCTTGAGAGTAGGTGTAGATGTACCTATTTTAAACTTAGGATATTCAGATTCTCTCTAGTAGGATTAAGATTGATAGTAAATACCTTACTAAGGGTACTAATGAAATGTCCTTTTAACACATAAAATAATTTTTATCCTTTCTGTTCTTTGACTAACTTAACATGATGAATAAAAAGTTGTAATTTAAAGATCCTGTATACCTTTGCATTTTGGTCCCAAAATTTTGGTACCAAATGGCAGAGTGATTAGGTGCCAATTGATTCCTTAGTGCTAAAGTGTTTAAATATCTTAACTGATAATGCCATGGATTTAAATCTTAAGGTCAGTTTTGAAGAGCAAATGCGATATATTTTGACTATTGCTTGCCCTCATTAGAATCTGGTCTCAAATTTTGGTCACTGAGATATACAATTTGTTGATTTGATTCTAGGCTAGCCATGTAAAAGAGGGAGGAAGCGCTGGTCTCATTCCAAGCCAGTTCCTGGAAGAGAAGAGAAAGGCATTTGTTAGAAGAGACTGGGACAATTCAGGTGATGAGCTCAACACAGTAGTCCTTTGTGGTCACCTTTCTTTTCCGCTTTCATCTGCATCAGCAAATGAATTTATTTAAAATAGATCTAAAATGTATCCATCCCATCTTCTTTTTTGTATCGCTCTCAAAAGTAAGCTTTTTATTCCTGTCTGCCACCTGCTGTCATATAGTATCAGAATTTAGTGGCTGAACTCACTTCTGCCCCCTTATGCTTTGTAGGACACAACATTGGAAAGATAATTCTCCCACCCCTGTAGAATACCACAGGGCAGTTTTATCACATTCTGACATACTGTTTTAAGTTATATTTGTCTTGTCACCCTTCAGGACCTTTTTGTGGAACCATAAGTAGCAAAAAAAAGAAAAAGATGATGTATCTCACAACCAGAAATGCAGGTATGTTTTAAATACTTTTTGTAAAGTCCAAAGGAGATAGCTTTATATCATTAATTAATGTGACATAAACTCTATATAATTTTAAATGAAAATAATTCAGATTAATACCCAGTTGCAAAGGGCTGTCACTTGACACATGGTACAATATAATATAAAGACATTATTTTAATTTTTTTCTTTTTTTTAAAATTTTGACACTATATATACTCATACTGTCACCAAAGTGTTTTATTTATGAGTGTAGTTTACAGTAAAATGAATTGGTTAGGATTTATGCTGTATTAACGAAAAAACAATGTTATTAAAACTATTCAGAGAACGTTGATAGTAATTTATGTATCATTTCTAAAGAAATACGTTTAGGAAGATACTAATAGAATTATGATTAAGGGCAACTATATTCTGCCTTTACATTGTCCATGATACTTTTGGGAACATAGTACTGGACCAGACAAATCTTAGCCTGATCCAGTAGGATTCTCTCTTAAATCTTTTAGACTTAAAGAAAGGTTAAGTATGACAGTTACCATAGTTTACCATAGTTATTCTTTTCAGTTCTAGAGGCTGATAGGCATGAAATGTAGCTATTTGAATGGGAAGGCCTTCTGAAAGGAGCTGACAATTTTAAAGCTTTCCAGACTTCAGAGTGCCTCTGTAGTAGTTATAAACTAAATAGCACACTATAAAAGGAAATAATATATAGTAATAATAATAATAAGGGGAAAATAGACTCTCCCTTAATATTTAATCTTCTGTGGAGAAATTATGCAAAGAAAGAGTTGCTGTTAAGATAATAACCTAAAGAAGTATTATTACTGCAGATTGAGAGTTATAACCCTAATAACAAGTAATATGCTATTTCAGATTCACTTTGTCCTTATTATTCATTAAATATATGTCCCTACAGCTTTTTTGCAAAATAGAAAATTTGCAGTTTTCTCATTGACTAAGATTTAATTTTGGGATGTGTTTTGACTGAAAATAGTTTGGCTCCATCATTTTATACATAAATTCATAATCTTAAAATTTAAATGTCAGTATACTTGTATGCATTTTTTTTAATCAAACTGGTATTTATTCATTTATATTATTGGAAGGGCATACTCATTCCGTGGGACTTATTTAAGCAGCTACACTAGGTGTACTGCCATCTTTTATTCCTGATACATACTAGTTGGCTGAACGAATTACATAAGGTAATTTTCAGTTTGATCATGTATGTGTATGTGTATGTGTGTGTGTGTGTATGCATATGCACATATATACACACACACATATATTAAAGGAATTATTTATTATATATTAAAGGAATTCTGATGAATTGATAAAGATAAAGCACAGGCATTTTCTTAGACAAATTTTTAAGGACAAATGGATGGAGGCAGATGTTTAAATCAGGATAAAAAATACTTTGTTGTACTTACCAAATTTAAAAAAATGAATCTATAATTAAGTGAGTACAGTTCAAGTGATGTTTACCTGTCAGGCAACCAAACCCTTACAGAACAGAATTGCAGAGGTTTTTCATCCATCAGATAAGTGAATATGACGATTTTCCATTTCCTTTTACATTTAGAATTTGATCGTCATGAAATCCAGATATATGAGGAGGTAGCCAAAATGCCTCCCTTCCAGAGAAAGACATTAGTATTGATAGGAGCCCAAGGTGTGGGACGAAGAAGCTTGAAAAACAGGTTCATAGTGTTGAATCCCACTAGATTTGGAACTACAGTGCCATGTAAGTTTTCTCTTTGCTGTTTAATCAGCATCAAAGAGTAGGGTGGGGCAGATTATTATTTTTATTACCAAATAACTTTTTATTGTGTCAGTGGAAATGAACAAGTAGAAGATATTGAAAAACTCAGTGACTCTATACCTGTCTTAAAATAGTGCTGTAGCATTGTTGGCTTGCTGCCCGGTGGCAGGTGCTTCTCCAAAGTCTTTAGTCCAGAAATGTTAGTTAAATGCAAGTGTTAGGAGTTGTGGCAAAATCAGCATTAAATTTATATTTTATTGTACAATTGATGTTTATCTGAAAAATTGTATTTTTTTTAAACCTATTTTAGTGTAAAGAAAAGAGGGAAACCTGCTGGATCCTCAGACCCCCCAGTGTGGCCATCCCTTTGTGAATTTTGTGCATTCTCACTTGTAGCTCTATCCTGCAAGGTCATTAACCTGGTTATTGATAGCACATCAACAGCAATTCATCTTCCTGAGCAGGTAGCATTAATTAAAGTCACAAAGATTGATATATAAAATAAAAATAATACTGATGAGATGTATAACCATTAAATAAGCCAAACATTCATTTTATGATCTTTGCATTTTTCCCTTATTGGCATTTTTATATAGAAAATTAAATAGTGATGTCAGAACTGTGCTTGATAAGAATGTAATCACATCAAGGAGTTAGATGATGTCATGGGCTTTTTATAAGGACCAATATACATGTGTCTTTATTTTAGAAATATGTGGGAATTTATATGCTCTGTCCCCTGAACAAGGCAGGAGACAAGCCAGCATTGCCTCTTTCTATGCCTCTATTGCTGACCCAGCCCCCTTTTGATTAACAGTATTTCTTTAGATATATTAATGCCATTAAGCTGTTCTGAGTTAATTCTTAGTCTAATATCATTCCATCTCTTCTAGATGAATTTTAGAGTTCTCTGCTTTCATCTAGTATGCTTTGAGGTTTACTTTTCAGTGAGTAATCTTATTGCTAAAATTGTTACGGATTGGTTGGGGGAGTAATAATGATGTGCTATTTGTAATCCCTTCAGGGTAAGCCTTGGATTCTACTGTAGGCAGTGTAAGTCACTGAATTCAGACAAATACTAGTTAAATAGCTAAGAAAACGAAAATTTCACTGTGACCAAAGTATTTTAAGTATTCTAAAGTATTTTGTTTCTCACTTTTATCTAGTTAATATAGGTACAGTACTTTAATCAAGTAGTTCTTAAAGATATGTAATAAAATTAACTACCTATATTGCTGTATCCCACCTTTGGCTTGCTTACCAAAAACAGTTGCTTTTCATGTTTGTTGCTATCTATTTTGGTAGTCTTCCATATTTCTTAATAATGTCATCATTCTGCAGTTTCTTGCTTTATCTAGTGTAGGCTTATCTTTTGACTTTCTTCCCAATAAAAAATAAATTTAGTTTCAGTTCATTGAATTTTATTTCCTTGAATAGCTTCTCCCGCTCCTCCATCTAGCAATTGATGAAGTTCATTTTTTCTTTGTCTTTACCTTAATTTTTTATGTGTACTTATATAACTTTATTTTAGACCAAAGAGTTGTTCGGTAAGTCATATTTATTTTCTTGGAGACCTCTGTCTCAGAACCATAGATCTTCCTGCTCCATTGAGGCCGAGATGCTCTCCATTCTGGCTGCCTCACTGTTAACATGAGAATGTTTTCCTTTGTTGTTCTCCTGGGTTGACAGCAACCTTGTTGTGCTGGAATGTATCCTCTTGTAACTTCACAAGAAATGGTGTTATGAGATATAATTTATCTTGTATTTGAAGATGTATATTTTGTCCTATGTTTGATTGTTTAACCAAGAATAGAAATCCAAGATAGTAAAATTCAAAAGATGTTACTCTTGAATCCAGTTCTGTTGAGACCAGTGCCTTTGTAATCTTTCTTCTTTCATATGTGACCTTATTTTTCTTTCACAAACATTCAGGGTCTTTTGTTGATTTAATTTTGTTGTTTTACAGTATTTTGAAATTTAATAATGATGTGCCTTCCTGTACATCTTTTTTTATTCATTGTGCTGATGATCAGTGGGTTCTTCAGACTAGAGATTCATGTTCTCTCTGTTCACTTTTTCTAAAATCTCTGTTGGCTGGATGTTGAGAATCCTGGATTCATCTTCTCAGTGTCTGTCTCTCTCTCAGTCATGTTGTCTATCCCCTATCTTTTTATTTTACTCTTTAAAAGATTACCTAGAGTTCTTTATTTTCTCTTCCATCAATTTTTTATCATGAGTAATCTTATTTTTCATTTGGGTACTTTCTGTTTGTTGGGGCCTATATCTTAGGTATCTGGAAGAATAATAGTGTATTCTTTTTTTAGGTTCTTTTCTATAACTGAATTACCTTTGTTTTCCTCTGGGTTACTCTTTCTGTTTATGGTATGTTTGTGTGTGTTTTCCCTTTTATCCTAGAGGATTTTTTCTTTTATACACCGGTCCTTGGCTGTACATCCCTATTTAAGTAAGTGTTAAAACTGATTGGAAGCTCCATGTACTTGAGCAGGTCTTGGCAACTGGCTGAGCTTTATTTTATGAGATGGGCAAGGAGACAGCTGTTTTCTTAGAAGAGCCAAAAAGTTGGCATAAAATATTTTTGAGGCAGGGATGCCTGGGTGGCTTTTGGGTGAACGTCTGCCTTCAGCTCATGTCATGATCCCAGGGTCTTGGGATCCATTCCCACATTGGGCTCCTTGCTCGGTGAGGAGCCTGCTTCTCCTTCTACTTGTGCTCTCTCTCTCTCTCAAAAAATATTTTTGGGGGGAGGAAGCTGTTTAATTTTCCAGAGAAGAGTTTTCAGATATCCTCCCTGCTGAGACTATTCTCTAACAAGATTAAGAGGGAAAAGGTGCAGATTAACCTGCTCCATATGCATAAACCCCCCCCCCCATCCAGTTTTTAGCTCCTTGCTTCAAAGTCCTAAATCTCTTCAGTGTTCTGGAGATACAGTAGACCTACTCATCCGTAATTCTCTAACACTTTATGGTTTATTCTTCCTTAATCTTTCAATAATGTTTGTAGTTTTCAGTGTACAAGTTGTGTGCTTTTTTATCAAGTTTATTCCTAAGTATTTTAATTTTCCTAATTTTCAGATTGTTCATTACCAGTGTATAGAAATACACCTGACTTGTTTTTTAAAGATTTTTAATTTTATTATTTGAGAGAGAGGGACAGAGATAGTAAGAAAGAGCATGAGCAGGGAGGAGAGGAAGATGCAGACTCTCCCCATTGCGCAGGGACCCCAGTGCAAGGCTCGATCCCAGTACCTTGGGATCATGACTTGAGCCTAAGGCAGAGGCTTAACCTACTGAGCCACCCAGGTGCACCAAAATACACCAGATTTTCATTCATTAATTTTGTATCCTTCTAATCTTGTAACCTTGCTGAACTTGTGTATTTGTTATGATTTTTTTGCAAATTTCTCAGGATTTTCTATAAACAGGATTTATGTTATCTGCAAATAGAGACAGTTTTCCTTATTCCTTTAAACTGGGTGACATTTATTTCTTGTCTAATTGCCCTGATTAGAACCTCCAGTGCAGTGTGGAAGTGACAAAAGTGGACATCCTTGTCTTGTTTATGATCGTAGATGGATACTATTCAGGCTTTCCTCACTAAGTTTGATGTTAGCTGTGGGTTTTTGGTAGGTAACCTTCATCAGGTTGGAGAAATTTTCATCTATTCCTAGTTCATTAACTTAACATGAGAAGGTATTGTATTTTACTTGATGTTTTTTCTTTGTTTATTGAGATGCCAACATGATTTTGTGTTTGTGTTTTACAGCACCCATGGTAATATCCCTTCTTTTATTTCTGACGTTAGTAATTTGAGTCCTCTCTTTTTTTGGTCAGTCTCCCTAAAGATTTGTCAATTTTGGTGTTCTTTCAAAAAAACCAACATTTGCTTTTGTTGATTTTCTATATTGGTTTTCTGTTCTCTGTTTAATTAATTTCTGTTATAGTCCTTATTATTTCTTCCTTTTTCCAGGGTTAGTGTGCTATTTTTCCATTTTATTTAGGTGGAATGTTAAGTTACTGGATTGAGATCTTCATTTTTAATAGACATTTGCAGCTGTAAAGTTCCCTAGAAGCAACTGTTTCAGCTACATCTCATAACTTTTGGTATTGTGTCTTTGTTTTCATTCATCTCAAAGTATTTTCTAATTACATTTGTGATTTCCTATTTGACTCATTGGTTATTGAGGAGCATATTGTTTAATTTCCACATATTTTTGCATTTTCCAGATTTCTTCTGTTACTAATTTCCAGTTTATTCCATTTGTGATCAGAGAACATTGTATGATTTTACTTTTTTATAACTCATTGATGGGACGCCTGGGTGGCTCAGTCAGTTAAGTGGCTGCTTTCAGCTTAGGTCATGATCCTAGGGTCTTGGAATTGAGCCCCGCATGGTCTCCCTGCTCAGCAGAGAGCCTGCTTCTCCCTCTCCCTCTGCCTGGCACTCTGCCTACTCATGCGTGCTCTCTCTCTCTCTCTCTCTCAAATAAATAAATAAAACTCACTGTGACTTGTTTTATAACCTCAGGTATGGTCCATTTGGGAGAATGTTTCAGGTATACTTGGGAAGGATGTGTATTATGCCATTATTAGGTAGAGTCTTCTACAGATATCTGTTAGGTCTAGTGGGTTTATAGTACTGTTTAAGCCTTTTATTTCCTTGTTTATCTCCTACCTATTTATTCTATCCATTATTTGAAAGTGTGGTATTGAAGTCTCCAAATATTATTGTTGATTTAGTTATTTCTCCTTTCAGTTCTGTCAGTTTTTGCAGCATGTGTTTTGGGAATTCTTTTGTTAGATGCATATATGTTTGCATTTTTAAAATCTTTTTGATAGATTGACACTCATATCATTACAAAATGTCCTTTGTAGTAACAGTTTTTGTCTTTAAGTCTATTTTATGTGATACAGGCTATATTTTAGTCCTTTTACTTTCAACCTACTGATGTTTTTGAATGTAAAGTGTCTCTTTTGGGAACAGCCATATAGTTGGGTCATGGTTTTTATTCTGCCAGTCTCTGCCTTTTTATTGGAGTATTTTAACCACTTAATGTAAATGTCCCTCATCATGGGTTAGCCTGATTGTTTCCCCATGATTAGGTTCAGGTCATGCATTATTAGAATAACATAAATCATGTTTTATCCTTCTCTGAACATTACATTGTATAGGTCCATCTTGTCAGTTTGTCCCATTACTGATGATGTTATTTGATTACTGATTTAGATTATGTCTGATAGACTTCTTCACTGTAAAGGGTAACCTTTCTTCCATTTGTCATTAATGAGTAATCTGTTCAAAGATACTTTGAAACTGTGTAAGTATTCTCCTCAGCAAACTGTCACTCAGTTGTTTTAGCATCTATAAATCATTAAAATCTTTTCCTGAATTTGGGGAAACAGCTGCCAGGCCACTAAAATCCTTTCTTACATTGTTTGAATACACATTCATTTCCAATATCCTTGCTGTTAGGTCATTTGACTAATTTGTTTCTGGCAGGTGTATAAGTGGTTTGTTGGGTGGCTGAGCTCTTTGGGAGTACAAACAGGAAAGAGCTTTTTTTTCATCTAACCATTGACTTCATCCATGCTCTGTCACATTTTCTTCCCTCTACTTTTTCCTCCACCCCTTAGAAGATTCTATAACACTCTAGTCACTTTCAGTTATAAGAGCTGTTTCATTTTGCTAAATAAGACCTTATTTTGGGGTGTTTAAAAAAAAAAAAGCTACTCCAATTCAAAACTTCAGTGTTACATCCAATTCACTATTTCTCCCTTCCTTTCAGCTCGTTCCTGATCTTTGGCTTGGGACCTATATTGTGAGGAGAAGAGTATAGTTTGTTTTATTACTCTGCCTTCACATCCTGCTCTGCTACTTCTGGTTTTCAGGGTCAGGGCAGAAAGAAGGGGGGATCAAGGGCTGTCATGTAAAATCTTGCCTTTTGGAGACTCAAGTTCTTTATGTCCAAATACTGTCTCTTCATTGAGGCCTATTGGTAGGTTCTTTGGAGACTCTGTTCTTTGGAGACCTCCATACTTTGCCATTCCCTGGTCCCAGAGCATTATGATCTCCAGCTGTTCCCTTGAGACCAATGCCAAGCTCCAATCCCATACTTAATATTCTCTTTTGTTTGATTCTCTACCATTCATTCTGTCTTCTGTGCAGGATACCTTCAGTACAGTTCAGCCAGACTATCTTTTGAATACACACACACACACACACCACACCCCACAGGAAACTCATTCTTGCTTTGCCAAACAGTGGGAGTACAAATCACCCCAGTGCTACAGTATGTCATCATGGGTTTTCAGAATTCATCAGGGAGAATCATTTTACCAGGGACTAAAGAGAAGATTCATAACCTCAGTGACTCCTTTCTGAGTATATATAAAGATAGAGATAGATGGACAGATGATCCTAGGACCAAGCTGGCCACTTTTTAGTAAATTCTGAAAGTGGAAGCTATAAATCCTTGGCATTTTAGCTTCTACTTAGGACTTGAGGAATACTATGAGACTGCAAAAAGAAAAAAGAAATATTCAGCAGTTCTTTTTTTTTTTTTTTTTTAAAGATTTTATTTATTTGACAGAGAGAAACGCAGCCAGAGAGGGAACACAAGCAGGGGGAGTGAGAGAGGGAGAAGCAGGCTTCCCGCCGAGCAGGGAGCCTGATGTGGGACTCGATCCCGGGTCTCCGGGATCATGACCTGAGCTGAAGGCAGTCGCTTAACCAACTGAGCCACCCAGGTGCCCCACAGCAGTTCTATTTATTAATACAGTGAACACAAAATAACTTCTAATTACAGAATTATGACCATATTATTCATATAAAAATTTTCATGTTTTTCTCCTACTTAACACACTGGTCTTTGTTTTCTTTAGATTCCTCAGACTTACCATGCACTCCTTTTTGTTCTTGTTAGTCCATCAGCATGCAACACTCTGCCTCCCAGATCTTCAGATGCGTGAATTTTTCTTTTTATTCAGATCTCATCTTCTTGTAGGCCTTTACTAACCATCCCATCTAAAGTAGCCTCCCCAGGATCTACTGGTTATGTTTTAGCACTTAAATTCTTATTTTTTGACTATTAATCTATCTGCACATTCAAGAATATGTCCACAAGAACAGAGAGTTACTCTGTCTTTTGTACTTCTGTAGACCCAGAATCTAGAATAGGGTCTGGTACATAGGATATACCCAAGACATATTTGATGAATAAATGAATAAACATTATATCATGAGCTTTTTCCTCACAAGTCATTGTCATTATGTTTTTATGTAAATATTAATCCTACAACAATGATAAAACAAGAAACCCGATTCAGAAATGGGCAAAGAACTTGAACAGACATTTCTTCCAAAGAAAATCTACAAATGGCCAATAAACACATGAAAGGATGCTGAACATCACTAGTCATTAGGGAAATGCAAATTAAAACCCCAGTGCTATACCACTTCATACCCATTAGGGGATGGTATTAAACATTAAAAAAATAAATAATAACAAGTACTGACAAAGATGGAGAGAACACTTGTATATTACTCATGGGACTGTAAAGTGGTATACGTCTGTGGAAAACAGTATAGCAGTTCCCCCAAAAAATAAACAAAACATTACATATGATGTAGTAATTCAACTTATAGGTATATACAAAAGAATTAAAAGCAGGGACTGAGATATTTATACATGTAAATGAATATTATAATAGCCAAAAAGCTAGAAATGTCCATCAGTGCTTAAATGGGTAAACTAAGTTGTGTGTACAGGCAGTGGAATATTATTCAGCCTTTAAAAAGAATGAAATTCTGATCTATGCTTTAATATGGATGAACTTTGAAAACATTATGCCGAATGAAAAGCAAGACACAAAAGGACAGATATTATACAACTCCATTTATGTAAGATACCTAGAATAATAAAATTCATAGAGACAGAGAGTGGAGTAGTGGTTACCAAAGCCTAGGAGAGAGTGTTTAATGAAAGTCAGTGTTTAATGGACACAGATTTCAGTTTGAGATGATGAAAAGGTCTGTAAATAGATAGTGGTGATGTTGTACAGCAGTATGAATGTGTGTTATGTACATTTTATCATGATAAACCCCCCAAAATTAAAACTTCTTAATATTCCAGCATATTAGTATAGTGTTATTTTCCATTTATATGGTTTGGATAGTTTTATTTGTTATAAGAGATAAAGTATGTATATATAAATCTCATATATATAATTATTAGATCAAAAATATATTTAGGTGTTCACATTTCTTGATTTCTTAGTGCCAAATTAATTTCTAGAAAGATACATTGTTTTCTCTTTCAACAGTAAATATTTTAATGAGGATTCAAATCTGAATTTTTATATAGAAAGATTTAGGTATATCCATACATCAGGGTAACTCTCACTTCTTCATATAATGTAGGCGTGTTTTACTTCTCTTTAAATCATTTTCATTTATATAGTATCAGGCTTTTTTGTTGTTGAGTCACAGAATCAACACACACAAAAAAGAAACACTGCAGAAGTGTGACAAGTTTGCCTAATTCCTGATATATAGTATTGTCCTTCATTTTGTCAGGTCTCATAGAGAAGGAGGTAAATACTAGTGTTGTATTAAATTGATTTTTCGTGGGTCGCCTGGGTGACTCGCTCAGTCAGTTAACTATCTGCCTTCAGCTCGGGTCTTTGTCCAGAGTCCCGGGATCCAGCCCCGAGTCTGGCTCCCTGCTCATTTGGGAGCCTGCCTCTCCCTCTTTCTTTGCCCCTCTCCCATGCTTTTGCTCTTTCTTGATCTTTCTCTCTCGCAAATAAATTTTAAAAATCTTAAATAAATAGGTTTTTCTTTATATATTATTAAATGATTCTAAAATAGGAAAAATTATTAATCCAGGGGGATAGCCTGCCTTAGGAATAAAGTTTGCTTTTTAACAATGACATCTTGAGTTTACTTAACAAAAAAATGTTACTTTGTTGTTTCCTCATTATTTCAAGAGATATAAAAATTTAGAATTTTGCCATAGTGATTAATTTCTTAGAAATCACATTATTTGTTTGCTTAGCATATAAACTGAAGAAATGAGTTGTAGTGAAGCCACCCTATTCTAATTTCTCTGTCCTGCGATGGAAAGGGACTTAAATATGTGGCAGTATAGTTGTTGGGTTTTGATTTTTCTTTTATCTTATTTTGTTTGAATTTTCATTTGAGAATGAGATTGTGGTTAAAATTCACTTGTAAACTAGGGGTTTCTGGGTGGCTTAATCAGTTAAGCATCTGGCTCTTGATTTCACTCAGGTCATCATCTCTGGGTTGTGGGATCAAGCCCTGCATCAGGCTCTGCCCTCAGCATGGAGTCTGCTTAAGATTCTCTTTCTCCTCCCCACCCATTCATATTCATGCTCGCTCTTTCTCTCTCTCTAAATAGATAAAATCTTTTAAAATTTTTGCTTGTAAACTAAAAACATTTTGCCAAGAATTAAGATTCCCTCAACATGGAGGTGGTTATGGGGTTAATATATGTGCTTATACATATTTATTTCAAGCAGCACATTCCCATATATGTTTTCACTGTAGAGCTTCACCCAAAAAACAGTACTCTTGTAAACTTATATTCACAGATATAGAGCCAAGTCCTAGTATGTATTTATTTGGGGAGTTTAAAATTGCCTTAGACATTTTATCATACCACCTTTGGTAAATTCCTGAAACCTTGGACACCACACATTTTTAAATATCAAAAGGCATCATAGCATCTTGAAGGTCTTTAAGTTACTTTATAAATGCTCTCTACAGTTGTCTGGGATGATCACCTTAAAGGCTGAGCCACAAAACAGAAGGGGAAGAAAGGGAGTCCTGTTATGTCTAACAATTTCATTTATGAACTAGACCCTTATTGTTAAGCTTGAATTTCAAGTTCATTCTGTTCTTATAAAAGTTTTCTTGATGTGCCATGCTTATTACACGTAGTCAAAATATTGTCAGCTCTTGATCAGATTACTTCGTAAATGCTTGTGCTTAATGATTTCATCAGATATTCTAAATGTATAAGTACTTGATTTTATATCTGATCAAGCCAAAATTAGGTTAAGGCTAAACTGTAAAATAACACACACACACACACAAATTACTTTTATTCTTCCAAGCTAGTGTTAACAAATTGGTAGTGTATCTAACTACATCTTTGCAACAATTTGAAAGAATTTCCTTTCCTAATCTAGCCCTAGTTACAAAGGAATTGTATATCCCTGGAAGTATCCAGAACTCTATCGGAAAAAAAAACAACGATATTCTAAATTTTGATTTGGTCTATTTCTGTTATTGCCTCAGAAAAAAATACTTTAGGTTAGAGTAGAGGAAGTTAATAGTAGTAGCATCAAGCGTGGCTAGATCCACCACCAAGCTGCAGAACAACACAGTTAACATTTTAGAATATCAGTAAGCGGGAGGTTAAAAGAAGATTTGGTGTTAGGATGAGGAAAAGGATAGATAACTGGTGGGTAAAACTATGCTTCAGAAGATTGATAATACCAACTAAAAATAGAATTTTGCTCACTTGTTGGGGCCTCTATAGGAAGTGTTCAAGTGTAAGTACCTTAAGGGGGATACTGGTGGCAACTAGAAAAGATACTTACAATATATGTCATGTATAGTAGGAGTCATCGTGGGTAAGAATTTAAATTTAGGACTCTATCTATTAAATATATTTTCAGTTTCAAGCTGACTTTATAAAGCATATTTTTAAAATGTAAATCGTGTATAGGGGACTACCTCTTAAAACATTCCTATAGGTAAGAGGTCAGCAAACTTATTAATTCAAGAGCCACAGAGTAAATATTAGGCTTTGTGGGCCATCTGGTCTGTGGTACAACTAATACACCATTGTAACACAAATGAAACCAGAGGTATAAAACGAATGTGCCAGGCTATGGTCTGATAATAATTTACAAAAGTAAGAAGCAAACCAGATTTGGCCATAGGTCATAATTTGTCAACTCCAAACTAAATGGAAAAATCTTAAGCTACCCTATGCATTTTAGTCTCAATCTTAATACCCTGTGTTCTCTTTGTATAAATTCTCAACATTATTTTAGTTACTTCACGGAAACCAAGGGAAGATGAAAAAGATGGCCAGGCATATAAATTTGTGTCACGGTCTGAGATGGAAGCAGATATTAAAGCTGGAAAATATTTGGAACATGGGGAATATGAAGGAAATCTCTATGGAACCAAAATTGATTCTATTCTTGAAGTTGTCCAAACTGGACGAACTTGTATTTTGGATGTCAACCCACAAGTAAGCTGCACGAATTCCAAAGCTGTGGAGTTTTGGGTTTTTTTTGTTTTTGTTTTTGTTTTCTGATTGGGAGGGTGGCTCTTTCTATTACCTGTTGGTGATAGAGAACCTTATTATGTATCCGCAGCTAGTTAAATAAATCTCTGATCAATAATTAACCAGAAGAGGTTTGAATAACAATAGAACTTAATAGAAGTTTAGTATTTACTTACTTGCTAACATAAATGCATGTGTTAGCAAATACTGATTTTAAAATTTCAGCAAAGCTGCAACATGAAGTCACACCCCTTCTCAACACACAAATACACACACACTCTCTCTCTCTCTCTCTCTCTCTCTCTCTCTCACACTCTCACACACACACACGCACACACACACCATTCTCTTCACTCTCATTCCTTCTCTCTCACTGGACCCTTCTCACCATTCCACACTCAACCCAACTTAACTTCACTACTCAGAGGTAATTATTAATAGTTTGGTATGTATCTTTGTCATTTTTATTGGATTTTTTGGGTCTTCTATTTTTTTTTTACATAAATAGGAAAATTCTATATAGATTTTTTAGCTTTTTTCCATTAAATAGTATCTCTTGAAGATCTTTTCATGTTAGTTACTGTAGAGCTTTTTTAGTTCCTTGGTAATTGCTACATAGTGTTTTACAGTACAAACGTATATTAATTTATATAACCATTCTCAATAGACACTGAGGTTATTTCTGCCCTTTCAATATTAACAGAATTTTACAAGTTACATAAAAAGCATTTACATCATTCTGATAATTTTTGGATTGTTAAATACTTTCCTTTGTTCAACAGGATTAAAGGGTAGTATGACTGAAGTTAGAACACAGTTAATGGATCACTATTTCAGAAAAGTACTCTATAGAATCAAAAGGATAGAAGGGGACAAGTATTAAAATTACATCCTTCATCCTCAGTGAGAGGGCAGATAGACTTTGATTAGTTAGCATTTATTATAAATTAAAAGGTAACATAATTCAAATTTTAATCCCATATAAATTGGTTTGTGATTGTTCTTCTATACAGGCCCTGAAAGTGCTGAGGACATCTGAGTTCATGCCCTATGTTGTATTTATTGCTGCTCCAGAACTAGAGACTTTACGTGCCATGCACAAGGCAGTGGTGGACGCTGGTATCACTACTAAGCTTTTGACGGTGAGCAGTTCTTTTCAGGCTAATAGTATTAATTTACTCCTAAGATTTTTTTCTTTTGGGCATGTTTAATTCTAATCATATTTATGAAATAAATATACAGTATGATGTATTACAGAATAAAAAGCCATTCATGAGATGTACCTAGGATTTGGAACAGTGTGGCTTTTACTTAAAAGTCATTGTTCACTTTATTTATTTTAAAACACGAGTTTAGGGGTCCCCGGGTGGCTCAGTTGGTTAAGCATCTGCCTTTGACTTAGGTCATATTCTCAGATTCCTGGGGGATCTAGTGCTATGTCAAGGTCTCTGCTTGGGAGGGAGTGCTGTCCCCCTCTCTTTCTCTCCTCACTCACTCTCTCTCAAATAAATAATAAAAATCTTTAAAACACACAAGTTTTATTCCCCTATGTAAATGAAATGGAGCAGTGTTAAAATATGCATATTAATCCAACTCTTATTTTACCAATGAGGAAATTGGCCTCTAAGACTATTAACACATATTTTCCTCATAAGGTTACTACTGTTAGTTAGCTCTGACTTTTAGTTTCTGTTACACTTTCTCTTGTTCTTCCTCTCTCTATCTTTTGATAGTATTAGAAATTTAAAATACATACAAAAGAGGAAAAAAATGAGCTCAATTAGGTTCAATAATGCGTCACCATTTCTGTTTCAGTTAGCCCTCTCTTCACTTCTTCCCTAACTTGAATTGTTTTAAAGCAGATCTTTGATATGTCAACCATAAATACTTCATTATCTACTTTTATCTAAAAGATAAAAACTTTTTAAACATAACCATAACACCATTAACACAAAATTAATAAGAGAAACTTCTTTTGGGGGGGGGGTATTTTTTTTTTGTTTTTATTGTTACTTAAATTTTGTTTTCCAGTGTTCCAAGATTCATTCCCCATTCCCCACACACAGTGCTCCATGCTTTAGGTGTCCCCAGTACCCACCACCAGGCTCTCCCATCCCTCCACCCCCCTCCCTCCAAGTCCCTCAGTTTGTTTCTGTGTCCAAAGTCTCTGTTGTTTCATTTCTCTCCCTGGATTACCCTAGTTCCCATTTACTTTCCTTCTCCCACTGTCCTCCAGGTTATCCCTCATGCACTGCAAGTAAGTGAAACCATGTGATACTTGACTTTCTCTTCTTGGCTTATTTCACTCAGCAGAATCTCTTCCAGTCCAGTCCATGTTGCTACAAAAGTTGGATATTCATCCTTTCTGATGGAGGCATAGTATTGCATTGTATATATGTACCACATCTTCTTTATCCATTCATCTGTTGATGGGCACCTTGGCTCTTTCCACAGTTTGGCGATTGTGGCCATTGCTGCGATGAACATTGGTGTAGATATGGCCCTTCTTTTCACTACATCTGTATCTTTGGGGTAAATGCCCAGTAGTGCAATTGCAGGGTCATAGGGTAGCTCTATTTTCAATTTTTTAAGGAACCTTCACACTGTTTTCCAAAGCGGCTGCACTAGTTTGCATTCCCACCAACAGTGTAAGAGGGTTCCCCTTTCTCCGCAGCCTCTCCAACACTTGTTGTTTTCTGTCTTGTTAATTTTGGCCATTCTGACTGGTGTAAGGTGGTATCTCGGTGTGGTTTTGATTTGAATTTCCCTGATAGCTAGTGACGCTGAACATTTTTTCATGTGTCTATTAGCCGTTTGTATATCTTCTATGGAGAAGTGCCTCTTCATGTCTCTTGCCCATTTTTTGATGTGTTCATCTTCTTTTTGGGTGTTGAGTTTGAGTAATTCTTTATAGATCTTGGATACCAGCCCTTTGTCTGTAGTGTCATTTGCAAATATCTTCTCCCATTCTGTGGGTTGCCTCTTTGTTTTGTTGACTGTTTCCTTTGCTGTGCAGAAGCTTTTTATTTTGATGAAGTCTCAGAAGTTCATTTTCACTTTTGTCTCCTTTGCCTTTGGAGACGTGTCTTGAAAGAAGTTGCTGTGGCCGATGTCAAAGAGGTTACTGCCTATGTTCTCTTCCAGGATTTTGATGGCTTCCTGCCTCACATTGAGGTCTTTCATCCATTTTGAGTTTGTCTTTGTGTGTGGTGTAAAAGAATGGTCTAGTTTCATTCTTCTATACGTAGCTGTCCAATTTTCCCAGCACCATTTATTGAAGAGACTGTCTTTTTTCCACTGGATATTTTTTCCTGCTTTGTCAAAGATAATTTGCTCATAGATTTGTGGGTCCATATGTGGGCTTTCCACTCTGTTCCATTGGTCTATTTCTCTGTTTTTGTGCCAGTACCATGCTGTCTTGGTAATCACAGCTTTGTAATAAAGCCTAAAGTCAGGTAATGAGATGCCCCCAGCTTTGCTTTTCTTCTTCAGCAATTCCTTAGCGATTCGGGGTCTTTTTTGGTTCCATATAAATTTTAGGATTGTTTGTTCCAACGTTTTGAAGAATGTTGGTGGAATTTTGATCGGAATGGCATTGAAAGTATAGATTGAAGAGCAACTTTTTAATACCATCAGTTTACCATCCATGTTTGAATTTCTCCAAGATTGGTGATTTTTTTTTTACAGTTGATTTGTTCAAATTGGATTGATACACGATCAATACATTGCATTTACTTGATATCTTCTAAATTTCTTTTTTTCTCCCAGCTTAATTGAGGATAATTGACTTATAATAAACTGTACATACTGAAAGTGTACAACTTGGTAAGTGTGGGCATATGTATACACCCATAAAGCCATCACAGGATAATTAGACATGTCCATCATCTCCAAGCGTGTCCTTATGCACCTTTGGAATCCCTCCCTCCCACTGTGTCTTCTGTCTGTACCGTTTCTAATAAACCTGGAACTCATATAGTATTAATCCTCTTTCTTCTTTTTCAGTTTTCTTCTGTCTCCTCTTAACTTTTGGAATATCTGAAACATAGTTGCTTTCATGTCATCATGTACTAATTCTGGCATTTGTGTTAGTTCTGGATCAGTTTTGACTTGAATGACTTTTCTCCTCACACTGGCCATATTCTCTGCTTCTCTTCCTAATAAGTCTTGTATTGGATGCCAGACATTATGAGCTTTGTTCTAGGATGTACTTGTTCAGAAATAATTTGTTCCTTTCAGGTGTTGCTTTTAAAATGTGTTCGGTAAGACCAGAACAGTTCTTAATCTGGGGGCAGTTATTCTCCACTCCCGAGGCAAGAGCATTTGAGGACTCTTCCAAATGGCCTGTGCATCAAGGTTTTCTGTTCTTCCTGGTGAAAAGAGGTCCTCTTCCTGATTTAAGTTGAACATTTCTCATTTTTTCTGGTGGTTCTTTGATAGCCTCAGGTAGATTTATACTGCCCTGATTGGTATATAGCTGTATGCTGGAAGAGGGGACCATTTGTGAGTCTCTGAAGTTCTGTCTCCATGCTGCTATTCTGTTCAGGTATTCTGTCATGTGAACTCTTGCCACCTTTGGCAAGGTCCCAACTCTGGGCTCTGAGTTCTGCCCCAACTTGAAGTGTTGGGTAGGCTCCTTCTGGGCTCCACCTTGTGTACTGCAGCCTAGAAGATCTTTCAAGACAATAAGCTGGGGTTGTTACAGGGATCACTGCATTTGTTTCTTGTTTCTCTGCGATACTCTTTTGTTGCCTCGTGCATAAGGTCTTAAAAACTGTTGTTCCATACGTTTTGTCTGTTTTCATTGTCAGATGGGAGGATTAGTCTAGTATGTGTTACTACATCTTAGCTGGAAGCACACATTCCTTTACTTGTTCTAATTTTGTATATTCTCACCACCTGTCCTTTCTTGGAACCTTCTAATTTAGTTCAAAAAAATGGGTTAGGGCATCTGGATGTCTCAGTTAAGCATTCAACTCTTGAATTGGGCTAGATCATGATCTCAGGTTCGTGAGATCAAGCTCCTGCTCTAACCAAAATAAAACAAAAAAGTTGGGTCATTTATCCTATAGAGTGCTTTAAAGTCTAGTTTTTTGCCAATTCTGTCCCCATTGTGTCATTTCCCTCTATTCCCTGTGAACTAATAGAAGCTTGAACAGGTATAGGTTTACTTTTTTCCCCCAAGAATAATTAATAACTGATACATCTTCTCTTATTACATTAGGCGTATGAAAGGCTCTTTTGTGATAAGATTAATCAATGGGTTCAAATATTGTGAGCCTGACCTGTAAAGTTCTTCAGTAGCTTTTTACCTAATGATTTTGGCAAGTTTTATGCATCTTTGCTTGGATAACACATTTTTTAGGGATTATAAAATGTAACACTCAAGTTTGTCACTCTGAATTTATAAACTGGAGTTCTAAGAAATAACTTTTCTTCATCAACTAAATGATCTACTCTGAAGTAGAGTTCATATAGGAAAGTCAGGGTATGCTGTTACTTTCCTTTTGATGGGTCATTTTTCAGAATAATGGATTTGTTCTGAGAGCCCCTAGAAACAACAGGTGATCAAATAAGTTTTGTTTTCTTTGTTTCTTAGTTTCACTATAAGCACCTGATGTGAGTTTTTGATATGGTTATTCTATTAGGATTATGCTTATTGATGTGCAAATTGTCCCATCTTTGACCAATAGATTATTCAATTTGCCCTTCAGACCTTATTTCATGAGCCCAATAGTTTCAGCTTCCTTGCTCTATCTGGTCCTCTTCTACGTTTTCTCTTCTAGGCTGGGTATCAGCTGTTTCTTCAAGAAGCTCTGGTTCCTTTTAGAGTAAATAGTACTTTAAGACCATAATAGTAGGGGTGCACATTGTCACAAGATTGATCATTGTTTCTAGCTACACCTTTCAAGTAGACATTAGGATATATGTTCTGTTGTATGTCTGAAGGAAGCGTTTTCATGAATTCATACTGCTAATGCCATTCAAATTCAGAATTACAGGTTTTTATCTAACCTCTTTTATTTCCATTCTGAGTATTAAGTATCCCAGTTCTCAAAAACACTGGGAGTATTAGACTTAAAATATCATGTAATTGCTCATTTGCTTTACACAGTACACACACAGCACTCTAAGTACACCAACACTACCAGGTGTGATTACCATGAACTAGTTTTTTGGTGGGTTAGGGTTTTTTTGTTTTTGGTGGGTTTTTATTTTGTTTTGTTTTGTTTTTGTCCTTAAGGTTTATCTCACTGAGCATATGCAGTCAGGTTGCTGTGTTTTAAAGTCTCTTGGAATATTTCCTCTGTGTGTACTTAGTTTAGTTACAATTCTTTTTGATGTTTAAATTGGCCTATGTTTAGCTTGTGGGAAGATTAGCTTGTCTTCTGAGTTTTTTAAACACAACCCCAATAATCTTTGATGGCTCTTTTCTTCATAGCTAGATGAGCTGTCCCAGATTTTCTTACACATTTCTTGGCCCAGACCTGGGGCCAACTATCCAAAAAACCTGGTTTCTTTTAGTGGGAAATGGTATTTAGAGACAATATAGGTGTTAAAGTTGTGTCCTTAACCTAGTTGCTCATTGTTTCCAGGCTTTTAGTGGCCAGATATAGGAAATACATTTTTCTTTTTTAGAAAACACACATCATTTGTTCAGTGTGATAATTCCAGTTTAAACTTTACATTATTTTACTTCACTTCTTTGACTTTATATGTCTTTTTTCTTATGCTGAAAATCTTCATTCCTGATGACATTAAAATAACTTCTTACTTTACATAGATAAACTAAGAATCCACTCTGTATAGAATTTCTGAGTAACAATATCAGTATTGATATCAACAGTATGATTATTGAAAACTCTTAAGTTTTATGCTTTTACAAAATTGTTCCTAAGATTTATCCCACTGGGTACTATTTTAAAGTCACTGAAATAATTTCTTTCTGTGTGGTTAAACCATCAACATGAAACACAGGTTTGTTTCATTTTTAGGTATTGTTCTTTTTTTATTTGAATTTGGCTTTGTATAATTCTATATGTTTCATAGTTCTAAAGTAAAGCTTAATGGAAAAATCTAGCTTTTCTCTGTCCTCTCCATTCCCACCTATATGTAGGTCATCGTTTTCACTTTTTTTTTTAATATAAGCAAGTATGTATGCATTCCCTCCCTCCCACATTTCTTACATAAAAAAGCCTATTATATTCAATAGTCTGCCTGCATTTTCCACTTACCAGTATATTTAGAGATTTGCCATGGCCATATATAGAGATTCTTTATTCTTTTTTCCATCTGAATGGTGTATTCCACTATTGTTACAGGATTGTCGTTATCAAAACAAAAACTTTTTTCTTAAATGAAGTTGATGGCTAATAACGGTAATAGGTGAGAATTGTTTCCAAGTTGAACTGAGGCTATTTGTACATTTATCACAAAAGATATTTTAATTGTTTCAAACTGACTTAGAGAAATCAGTGAAAATATTAACTGAAATGTAAGTATTACTGTCCCTCAGGCCTAGTTTGGAGCTCATTTCTCTCCCTTTTGGTGTTTTCAAAACTCTTTATCTTATATACCATTGTTAACTGATTATTCATAGCTTGTGTGTAAGTATCCCAGAATTCAGAGCTCCAACTTGCATAACCCATCGCTACTTAGCTTACATCTGCACTTACATGGGCACTTGTACTGCAAGACATCTTAAACTTAACATGTACAAAGTAGAACATTGTGTTCCCCCCCAAAAAAGATTGTGCTCTCTCTCCTCTCATTCCCCAACTCTGCATTTTCTACAACTGCTTTTTCTACATTTTGATTTATTTGTCCATTCATTCGTCACTTTTCACATTCAGCCTGTCAGTCTGTCTTGATGATTTTATCACCAAAATATATTTCTAGTCTGCTGTCATATCCATCTCCTCTTTCTCCCTCACAAGCCAGTGATGTGTTTCTATTGCATGTGAGTTCTCCACCACCTAGCTCCTACTTACATCAAGGTATCACCCCTGCCCTCAGTCCCTCTATCCATCCTGGTCTTTCAGTGTCTTAAAACACATCAGGGTCATTTCCCTCCCAGATTTTGCATTGCTGTTTTCTCTGCCTGGAATGCTCTTTCCCACACTATAGTTGTCAGTTTAAATGTCATTTGCTTGATATTTTTGTAATTACTCTATCAAAAACAGAATTCTCAAAATTCTTTGTTCTAATTGGTTTCTTTAATAGTACTCACAATTTGGAAGTTTTGGTGTTTATTTGCCCTTCATCTGTCTCCTCCTGGAGGATAGGAACCCACTCTGTCTGTCTTATAATTGTTATGTCCACAGATGATGAAACATAGTAGACACTTTAGTAGGGATCAATAAATATTTGAAGAACATATAGAAGTACTGTGAAATTTCAAAGTTGCAATTTAATGAAAAGCTTTACTTGCTCATGCAGAACCCATTACTTAGTCTTTCCCTACATCATTGCAAAATGACTAAAAATATACAAAATATAAACAATGCCAACTAAAGAAATAAATACATGTGTGTGTGTTGGTGGGGGTAGGGAACATGTAGTTAGTCTTCAAAATACATTCCTAATACTCTTTCCTAGAAATAGGCAGCAGATTTGGCTTTGAGCTTAACAGGCACTACAGAATGGTTTCCATGATCTCAGAGCCCATATGATAAAAGTCTTCTGAGCTCTCTCCACAGTTGTACTGAGCCACCGTATTGGTGCACATAAATGTCTTGGCAGATGCTCTCAAGAGCAGTAACACCCCTGAAAGGAGAGGCAAACGCTAGATTCTTATTACTAGGCTATGCTCCAAAGTCATTAACTAGTCTAACTGTGATAATGAAGCATGGTTATTTTGGTGAATTTAGAGCTGGGAAAATTGTTGTGAACCTCACAAGCAGGTTAAACGGGTGTGGAGTGATGAGCGCCAGATTTGATGTACAACTCAAACATACACAAAAATGGCTGAATAATTTGCTCCTGTCCCCCCAGTTTGGTTTCATTGTCCTGACAACCTCAGCTGGCATCCTGGACCGTGAAGAAGGAAGACAAAAACACACAGAAGGGAAAATCCTGGGATTCTTTTTCTAGGGATGTATTATATACAAGCAAATTTTTTAAAAAATTATTTGAAAAGGATAATATAGTTGGGCTGGAAACCTGCAATAATTCTTTTCTTATCTTAGATTTCACCCTGAGATTATTGTCAGCAGTTGTTTAATTAGGAATCTTATCTTAAGATCAATGAAACAGAAGATTCAGAATACTTATAAAGTAAACATGAACACTGCTGGGAAGACTAGGCTATGAACAGGTGGTAATGTCTGTTTTAACACTGTAGAGATTAGATTTTTGAGCATTAATATCAGAATCACCATAAAAGTCCCAACATGCTTATTTCTTAATTGTTCATTTTGAATCAGTGTTTGAGCAAGTAAATACACATTATGATAGAAACATTTCCTTTTAACACTCTTTGACAGGACTCTGACTTGAAGAAAACAGTGGACGAAAGTGCACGGATTCAAAGAGCATACAACCACTATTTTGATTTGATCATCGTAAACGACAATCTAGACAAAGCCTTTGAGAAACTACAAACTGCCATAGAGAAGCTGAGAATGGAGCCACAATGGGTCCCAATCAGCTGGGTTTACTGATGATTCAATAAGGTTCATAATGGAAATAAAACTTTTTAAAAGTGACTGCAACAAATAAGCCTTCTACTGAGAAAATACATGCACAGATAGAAGATAATCTGCCGGGTTCAGGCATTTTTATTGTGTAGATTGAAATACCAGTACACTATTCTGAATTTTTATATAAAATGTGGTTGGGAAGGTGTACTAATATATAATTTATCTTAATTTTTCTAACTTTTTATGGATAATCTTTCTATTCATACCACATAAAAAAATGCGTTGAAGCATTTTGTATATGTTTTGATTTAGTACCCTTGCCTTTTTCATCAGAGGAATTTTCAAATCCTTCATTCTTGCATTGGTCTCCCATGTTCACTGTGATAATGAATACTTGAAATAGTTTTGTAAAGCTGTCCTTTAGTTCAGTATTTAACTAGAGAAGGGTCAGTTACTCTTTATTAGGAGAAAATAGTAGTTATTGGCCTTCTTTCCTAATATTAAAGTTCTTACAGAAGCAGAACTATAATGTCCATACCTTCCAAGTCTGATATCAGAAGTCTGCTCAACAACACTACAGGGTTTCATTATTTCAGGAGATATATGGCTATCCATTATAATTTAAGCAGATGTATTGTTTTTTTTTTCCCTTCATAACCATCTTGAGGGAAAAAATGAAGAGCAATACTTTGCACTCTCACTTGTTGCCGTGACAGGCTGATGCTAAGTGAATGTGTACACAGTAAGCAAGGCCATGCAGGCTAAGAGAGTGCCTTATCCTGTAACACATAACACAGCAAAATGACACATAAAGTTGATTTATGTTCACATGTAGAAATTTGACAAAAATGAACCTACTGTAGCTTCAACAGTGTTTTATTGGGATATGGTCAGCAAATGTATCATGCCTTTGCAAATTTCTGTGCTACTTTAAAATGCCTCTAAGTTTGCAAGTGGAGGATTTTGTGAACAATCGGTGTGCTTTTTGAAGTGTGATGTGATTGTTGGAATATTTGTTAAATCTGTCGTGTTGAGAACCAGATCAACACGTGTTGAACAACTTATGAGATTCGGAAATAGCTGTCAGCTGTCTTATCTATATATAACATATACATTATATAATATGTACATTGTATGTATTATATAATATATATTAAGGTTTTATGTATTTTTTTTTACATTTCTGTTAGGAAATGTGCTTTTTTGTTTAATAATTAAGAAAACAGCTCTCTTAGATTCATTAACATATTCAGATTTTTAAAATTCAATAGCTTCGTTTAGGATTCTTGGATGGTATAAATTCTTAAACATATTCAGCAATGTAGCTCCTCATTAAACTAACTTAGGTATGTTTTATATTGCTGCCAACTTTTCACAGGGATAGTATCCACACCTACAGGGTTGGGTGCTTGTGGTCGTCTTTGTCCATGGTAGGCATCAGGCTCCTGGCTGTTGAGTTTGTTTTCTCCTCAGCAAAGCTGTCACATGGAACGCCAGCCAGGAGAGCTTAGAGGGAAGAGAAAATACATGGCAATAAGCATTTATGCATACATTGCTTTAAATCTTCTTCACAATGAAACAGAACAGCCAAGTTGCTGAGTTGTTAAGATTGGAAATATATAGGTTTTTTTTTTTTATTCTAGAGTTTCATATCCAGAACACAAGTTCATGTTCTTTGTCATAGGATAGGGAATTAGTGGTAAAATGGATCATACCCTTTTAATAACTTTAATAACTTTTAAACCACACATCATATTCTCAGCTTCTCAAAGCACCCTGAATCAAAGCACAGTGTCGAGGTAATGTCTTATGTTTAGTGTTTCAACACTGTAAATTTTAAGAGAAATTTCATTTCCACGTTTTCAGGAAATGTGATGTCTTCTGTGGTGTGCCTTCATGCTGCTGCACGGAGCCTCTTTGAAAAGCTTTGGGATCATTGTAGCAGCACAAGAAGTTTATCCACAAAATATTTCAACTATCTTGACATAATGGAGATGATTTTTACATCATATATTTTTAGCTTTATCATATGGTTTAAAATGCATATTATTTAGAAAATAGTCTATACTTAGAGGGATTATTTCTGTTATAAATGGTATTCATGACTAGTTAATATATATTAGATCCCCCATAATACAAAATGAAATAATGCTGTTCAGTTTATATCAGTCTAGATGCCAGAGCTGAAGAGAATATATTCAGAAAAGTTCATTGTATCTCAATAGAGTCATTGAACTTGAAACTGAAGCCCCATCTGAGTCTGCAGGACCCGGTAGAGCTCTACTGGAGCAAGGAGTCCCAGAGGCCCCAGGATTCGCCTGAGGCAATGAAAGTACAATGAGTAATAAATCAAGTATGAACTTCTCTTGTGGGAAATATCTAAAATAATTAGTTTTACTGAATAGAAAATGGTTTAAAGTGATGCTAAGCAATTGGTAAAATTGGTAATAGTTAAAATACACATGCACATGCAAATGCCTTTGGGAATTGTGCCAATACATTAATGCACCTGAGGATTTTTTGTGGACAGAAGAGTGTCCACATTCAGCATTCAGGGCAGGCCTATTTATATATACAACTAAATATTATACACACACACCTTTTCTTTTTCAAATGTACAAATACCTGTAGAGGTGTTGTTCCTGGATAAGTCATGTAACACTATAACTAGTGGAATATATGTGATGCACTAACAAGTAGAGTTTCATTTTTATTCCATGTCTTGATTATGCAGTCTTAATTTGTTTGATATTTGAATATTTTCAAATACATCAGGACTTGTACTTTTCCTAATTCCTAACTCTACAATTGCTGAACGTAGCTTTCTAAAATAGAAATCCTATCATAAACCCAGTATGACTACAGTAATAGCGTGAACCCTAGATTCTAGAATCTAGTAAATTTACTTATAATAGCTTATCAGGACAAGTTTTCTTTAAAAGAAAAAATGCAAATTAGCAATAAAATACAATAGTGTAGCATTATAGGTTATGGCCAGATACTAACTGCTTTGACCGTACTATCCCAATGACAGTAAAAGATGATCCTTGCTTTAAAAATTCATTAAATTGGTACCTATTACTAGGCAAAACAATAAGTGTCATAATCCAGTGACTGGAGTTGATTTTCAAGATGGATAGCCATGGAGTTAGATACAATTATTTTGAACTGATAAACATTAACCGTAAAAGTTTTGAAAATTGGTCAAAATAGTGGTCTACTTAACATTGTACTTTTATGACTTCTGAAACAACAGTCCATTTTCCAGAAATCACAGGCTAGGGTGTGAATAATTTTATAGCAATGAATCTTTATACTAAATATGGAAAAAGAAATCTTAAACTTTCATGTACATATATAGGTCATTTTTTAAATGTTGGAGTCACCATATATATAATATATATACAGCCATATGTATAATATGTAAAATTCTCCCCAAATACATGAATAATAAAACTAAATAGGTTCACCCATGTAACTATAGCTAGGGTTCTTAAATGTTTACTCCCAAATTCTTAGACATTCTGAAACTTTTTTTTCACATTGTTTTATAAGGCTCTAGTTTTACCTTAAAGTCGATACTAATCTCCTTTCTGAAAAATAGGAAATTAAGCTCAAAATTATTGTAACAATTTCTTTAAGCAAAAAGGACAGAGTTCTAGATGACAACCTTTTAGGAAATACTTATTTAAACTTTCAAATGAATTTGTGATTTGGTTCAGGCTTAGAGATTCTGGTAACTGCCCTCCTGTTGTTCCAGTGAAATCAGTTTGCTGTGAGAATTCCTCTAATAACATCTGTAATGTATTTTAAGTTTTTAAGCAGAATTCAATATTTTAAATAATGGGATTATTATATAGAGAGCAAGTGACTATTCACAGACTTCTAAGAATACAGTCAACTAATACTTAAGCAACATCATTTTTTTTTTTTTTAAAGATTTTATTTATTTGACAGAGAGAAACACAGCCAGAGAGGGAACACAAGCAGGGGGAGTGAGAGAGGGAGAAGCAGGCTTCCCGCCGAGCAGGCAGCCCGATGCGGGGCTCGATCCCGGGTCTCCAGGATCATGACCTGAGCCGAAGGCAGTGGCTTAACCAACTGAGCCACCCAGGCGTCCCGCAACATCATTTTTTGAGTAAACATTGCATATCTGAAGAAGATAACAATTCTGTAATTCCTTAAAGTAAGATTATTTTTAAATTACAGTTTTGTTAACTTCAAGTTTTATTCATTTTTTAGTATGTCCCATAATTCAATGTTACTTTTTGTGTTCCTGAATAGTTTAGTGCACAGAATCAAAAATGAATCTTTAATACACTAAAAAGTGAAAGAATGATATCTCATTTCTAAGGTAAGAATTTTGAAGCCTGGCTTGTACCACTTCTGCAGTACATTGCACTACTTTCTTTAAAATAATCTCTTTTCTTAAAAATAGAGATGGTGTACTTCTACTAGCTAAGATCCTAATTCTGACCATGTGACCTTTGGTAAAATCTGTATTTTCCTTTTAATATTCCACCAGTTAAATCAAGCTAGCTTACTATTTGTCTTCCTTAAATTACAAGAAGTAATTTGTAATTCTGATGTGGTAAATGCTAGACTGGAAAATCCTTATTAAGCTACTTTATTATATGTATTCACTTATATTGAGGTTGTTTATCTTTGTTTATTTAAAATGTACCTCTTTCAGAGGTAGCATAATGAATAGTAAATACCATTCAAGACACCTGCCTCCAGTTTTAAAACAGCTCTGAGGAGGGTCTCGTTCTGCTTTCTTGTGGCCTTGGTCAGGAGGTCCATTTTAGTTTAGAATCTCACTTTCATTCCAAACCTTTAACAAATTGTTGTTACTCACAAATCAAAATTTAAGCAGTCCAGTACTCTGGCATCCAAGACATTCTGATCTTTGGCCCTTAAAACTGCCCTACCCTAGTTCTTATGCCTGAAATTTATCATTTCCGCCTTATTGTTTAACTCATAGTATTAAGCTTAAAACACATCTGTTTCTCTGTTGTAGGAACAAGTATTGTTAGGTCCAATTAGTAGACCTTGAATCAGACATGAAAACATCTTAGTTGCATTCTCTTTCTAATGGCTTCATGCCATTGACTGATAATGCAATGCTGTGATAAATCTGACTTGCCTCCACACACCAAAGTTAGCCAGAAGTGACAGTTCCTTTCCTTTTTTTCCCTACCAGTTTTTACTGTTTTCTGATTCCCAGCACAAACTGAATAGACACATCTGCAATGAACATAAGTACTTGGGAGAATAAATGACTCACTGCTTGTAAACCTGTCTTTAATCCCACTGAATTGGTATTATTGCTTCCACAAAGCAGAAACCAAAAGGTCTTATTTTAAAAGTTGGAACTAGATGTCTTTGTTGCACTTCAGCAACAGCAGGGGGTAGAAACATACAAATATGACAAGCCATACCTGAAATCAGTCTTTCCTCTTATCAGTCAAGGTGGCCAGGGACCTTAGAGGAAGTGGAAAAAAGCAGAGCATTCAAAACTCCTCCGCTATAAATTACCACTGTTAAAGCAGAAGTCATCGCCAGTTAAATATGTGGTCTTCATCTTATTCTAAAGTAAGAGAGGCAGGCAATAGTGTAACAACATTGCTTTGAAGACATAAAGCTTTTTTTGGTAAACAGGTCGAAATAAGGAATGCCTTCACCTTTTCAGGTAGAGCCAGATTTGAGGAATAGCTCATCCTCCAACTGTAATTTAAGTCATAAGACGAATGTTCCTTTTGGCTATGTGTTCTTTCTTAAAAAAAGAACTACGTACTACTGTTTCTTTGGTAACATTGATTTTTAAGGAAGTGGTATCTAGGGTTTTGCTGGAGATGAGCACGAGAGTTCGGCAACAAGTGTAGTTTTCTGCATGTTGAGTTATTTTACAGCCCATGGTGAGTATTTGATGTGAAAAACCTTGCTTGGGGACTTTTTTTTTTCCATTTCTGTTTGGTATATCTTTATTTTTTTGGACAAAAATGCATGCTCTTTTTAACCTCTAATCTTTGAAATAATTGTAGAACTTTTTTTCTTTTTAAATGGGGGGCAAAATGTTTGTTAGCAATCTAAAAATAAAAGCTGAACAAGCTGTTAAAGTTAATATTCTGATGAAAAAATTTAAAAATAAAATTGCTACTGCTATCCAAGTAATTATATTACTAGTTCCTGTATAAAAGAAACATTACTGCTGCCCTTGTATAAATAAAATTTTTTTGCAGTACAATTAGGCATTGATTTTTCAGAAACTGTCCCTATAAATTTTTCTTTTCACATATTTCCATATGTTGTCCGAAACAGAAATTACTGAAATGTTCAACATGTGAGATTGTATATTCCAAGTAAAATATTTTTGTATATATAAAATAAATATTGAATATTGCAAAAATGTGTTTCATTTATAGGTAGAGCTAAGGTTTAGAAATGATAAAATACAGAGGATATCAGATTAGTTTTGGCCATTTATTTTAAATGCTAATGGTCTTTGCAAAAAGTCTATAATATGTAGTTTTGCCCGCCAAAATAAATACGTAAATTTTTCACCTGCTTCTCTTTAACAAGGGAACCCTAACTCTTGTTTCCTCTATCCCAGCCCAAGCCATTTGGTGGCTTTCAAAGGTGACCTACTCAAGATAAAAATGACAGAGACAGGGAAGATTAAAATATAGGATCAAGAAAAGGCCTCCATGCTTAGATGTCATGAGATGCTAGGCAAAGCAGGAAAAGCCGGTGGGAGAGACAGCACCTGCTGTGCCACAGCTCAGCCCTGAGGCCTGCAGTGGAAAAGGGAGGCAGACCCACCAGGCTGGCCAAGAGGTGGAGGCGTGACTGTGGGTGAGTGCGGGAAGCTGATGTCCAGAAAAGGTATTGGGGTTTTTTTGTTTTTGTTTTCCAAAAAGGGGCATTTTGCAACTCTTTCTCAAGTGAAGTTTCTGGGATTCCTTGCCCAGTTCTTCAGAAATTGCTAGTCTAGTGTACTACTCATGTCTCCCAAAGAAATCAGTTTTAGACTGTTCACTTTCATCTTACACTGTCCATTTTCTCTCACTGTAGTAAAAAATTGCCACTCAATTTTTTTTAATTTGAAGATTTTATTTATTTGTCACAGAGAGAAAAAGCACAAACTGAAGAGACAGTAGGCAGAGGGAGAAGCAGGCTCCCCACTGAGTAGGGAGCCCTATGCAGGGCTCTATCCCAGAACCCTAGGATTATGACCTGAGCCAAAGGCAGACACTTAACCGACTGAGACACCTGGGTGTCCCAACTTTGCAGCTTTAAACACAAACTCAGTTCTGCAGGTTGGAAATGCAACACAGGTCTCACCTAACTGAAACTGAGACATTTCCCAGGGCCTCCCCTGGCTCTTGCTGCTGGAGAGAGAATCTGCCTCCAGGCTCTTGCAGGTTTTTGGCAGGTCCATGCTGTTGTAGAACTGAGGTCCCTGCTTCCTTACTGGCTGTCCCATGGACTGTTCTCTTGTACTTGAAATGACCTCCTTCTGTCTCTTGAGCCAGCAACAGCACTGAATCCTCCTGATGCCTCATCTTTCCTGCATTTTCTTTGGCCAGGTCTCTCACTGACTCTTCTGCCCACCCAGATAATCCAGATAATTTCCATTTCAAGATCTGTCACCTGAAGAACACCTGTAAAGTCCCTTCTTTGCACATAAGGTAACATGTTAACAGGTTCCAGGGGTTATTAGATCAGGGACACCTGAGGGACCCTGATAGGGCCTCAACACACTAGTTAATAGAAGTGCTTCTTCCTGCAACCACTGTGAAAGATGACTGGTCATGGGAATATCTGAGTGAGAGGGGCTTTCCACTTCTGTTATTTTGAGAAATATTCTGTTTTCTAGGTATCTGGTTTACCAGAACTTGAAATGTAAATGTACATTTACCATTAATAATCATATGTAGTGATGAGGATACCAGTTATTTAGAAGAGCCTTTTGGAAGCCCACTCAAGCATGCCCAGCACTACTTTGCCCACCATGTCACAGTGGGGTCTGCCAAGGAGTGGCAATAACTGGGGGACTGGCAACACGTATAGCAGCATAAGGGCTACATCCTTTTTAATTGCAGTTTTTTTTTAAAAAAAATACTATTTGATAAGAGACCCAGCGAGAGAGGGAACACAAGTAGGGGGAGTGGGAGAGGGAGAAGCAGGCTTCCCGCCGAACAGGGGCCTGATGCTCGATCCCAAGACCCTGGGATCATGACCTGAGCCGAAGGCAGACACTTAACTGAGCCACCCAGGTACCCTTACTTGCAAATTTTTAAAACACAATCCAGCAGAGTAACTGGCTGATAGTTGTGAAAATGGCCAAATACCTTATTTGCCTGTTTGATGTAACCCAAACTTTTCATGTGCTGGGATGACCTCTTTCTGCCTGAAGCTGATCTTTTAGGTTTTGTTGCTTTGGGGGGGGGGGGTTGGTTTTCATTTAGAGGTTAATATGTACAAAATTATAACGGGAATAGAAGGGTAACCCCCCAGTCTCTTGTCCCAACTTCTAAGTCCTCTCCCCAAAGGAACCACTATACAGTTTCTTGTGGACGCTTAAAAAAGCTTCCCACTACATTGTGATACATTGTAGGTATGTATTTACAAAAGTAGATTCTTAGAAAATCTGTCGTCATTTTGTTGTTTATAAAACTTATTTCAGAAAGACAAAAAGGCATATAAAGTACTACCGTGGTAGCACAACTATTGTAACTTTGGCAGATTCTTTTCCAGTTTGTTATAAGGTGCTTTTGATGTTGTTGCCACACTGTTTTTATGTGTACAACTCTCCTTTTTTGTCATGTATCAGAAGTATTTGCATAAGATTTAGTCACATTTTTAATTGGGGTGATGAAAGGGCTATTTTGCTTCATTTCTTCCATGTTAAGGTTCATTAAAAACTGAAGAGCAGAAAAAGGAGAAATAGATGATGTTGAGGTAAAAAAAAAAAAAAATGCTGAGCAACATGTTTCTCTCTCAGTTGCTACTTCTATCCTCACTGCTCCTAAAATAAGACTAATTCTAGGAGGAAGTCTTAGCTACTTTTTGCTTAGGAAAAGTGGTTTCAGGTCCCTGGTAGTTAGTGGCAATGAAATCAGAGGCACTAGAGAGACAGTCCAAGTTATTTATAGAAGAATTTCAAACAGAATTAAATGCAAAATATACACAGTTCAGAGTTTCCGTTGACAGTATGTAGTATTTTTATAAATTAAAAATCAAGAATTTGTATGGGACATCAGCATTGTTCTAGACATAGAATTTGTATGTTCATCAAAGCATGACAAAAAAAAATGTCTACAGCTAGACCCCTAAGGAAGGGTGTCCTGCTACTAGATTATTTGTGTAATTTTGTTTAGCAGAATATATGTACTATAATGGCATTTACCCTTCATTTGTCAATCAGCAAATCTACAACACAAACTTCTATAAACTGTCTTCCTATAGCATTCATAATTTAAAATGAATTTTTGGATCAAAGTGTCAGACATTTGTTTTTGTATAGCAGAAAGAAAGTTTCTGTGAAAAATGTCTGACTAAACAGTTTAGAATTCTTAACCCTCCTCTAGCTCTTCAGATGCCAGACTCTAGCTTAGACACTGGGTCATTAGCAGAGGCCTTTTGTGAAAAACTGTTTACCAAGTACCTGGTGGCTAAACTCAGTAGTATCTTAATGCTGAAAACTACCCACCCTTGGCTGATAACATGTACTTGTAATTCACATATGATGTTATTAATGTGCTCTGCCTACAGCACGGAGTCCATTCAGGCTTACACAGAGAATTAGTGGGAAAACATTAGGGTCCTTCTGGGTGACAACTTTCACAGATGACTGCAGTCTCTCCAGGTTCATGCCAGCTGAGGCAAACAAACGCTGCACGATCATAAACCTTTCCATATCCTTCAGAGAAGCCAAGTCTGGGTTTTCAAGATCAGATACTCCATCTTGAGAGAGAACATGGAGCTGAAATGACATATTTAAGCAAACACAATTAATGTTACAGATGGGGTGGCTGGGTGGCTCAGTCATTAAGCATCTGCCTTCAGCTCAGGTCATTGATCCCAGGGTCCTGGGATCGAGCCCTACATCAGGACCCTGCTTGTGTTCCCTCTCTCACTGTGTCTCGCTCTGTCAAATAAATGAAATCTTAAAAAAAATAAAAATGTTAGATAATCCACAGGTTTGTACTTCTAGGTGATTATGGGGGAAAGTAAATTGTTTTTTAAATTCCTCAAAAGGTGCAGAAAACCCTTAAGATATAACAAGATCTATTTCTCCCAGGCCAGGACCTTACACCTGATTTTTCCAATTTGCCTGGAGTTCTGACTGAATCTCCATTCTGAATTAATTCTGCCTTCTACTAGATACCTTAACTTCAGGAGATGAGAAAGTTTAGAATGTAACTTTCCCATATACACAGTATGTATGCTTTGATTTTTCTTTTTATTTCTTAAATAGTTGCATGATCTCAAAAGGGCAGGTACCACAGTTTAGTTGTTTCCTGCCTCAAGAACCTTTGTCCTTGCTATTCCTACCTCACACACTCCCTCCAGAGCTCCATGTAAACCTTTTCTTCTCATTGTCCACTGAAATGCCTCATCAGAAGGGCCTTTCCTACTCTCTCCTCTACCCCCATATCCCAGCCACTATTACTCTACTGTTGATAGTAACTGTTTAGTCTGTTTTCTTAAGCCTAAGCTTTTTAGGAGACCAGGGCCCTGGTCTGTCATAGAACACAGGCCCTTGATGTGTTGAATGAATATTAGGTCTTCAGAGAGGTCATGTCATACGCTGCTCTTTTGCAAGTTTTCAGAATATTTGAAATTTTGTGACACTTAAATTTTTTTTTAAATTAATCTCATCTGGTTTTGAATGCCTGGTAATTACTGAAGATTAAAAAATTAAGTAAACCTATAAGGTATATGTGAATTTCAGATGAATCTGAAGGGAATCCAAAAGATTTCCTGAAATGTCCTGAGAAATAACATTACTGAAAGCTTGCCCCGATGTCTGAAGGACAGCACTCACTTGACTATAAAAGTACTTGTGTGTCTATTATCAAAATAAGCGTTACAAGTCTACACCATGTAGGTTCACCAATTACCACTTGCATGGTGTTACCACAGGCTTAATATCAGCCTTTGGCCAAGACCATAAACTCTCAAGTTTGCTTTAGAAAGTGGATTAGGCCTGCTCTTTGAGCAGAAGCACCACATCCCAGTAATTTAAGAATGGGCTCCACTGGTGCAGGCTATCCACAGCAGGCTGTGTCTGGGGTCTAAGCAGCATCATTTCCTTCTCTGAACAGCTGCCAGCCCCATGTGCCCAGAAGCACTTCTAGGTATAAAAGATTACAGTCATGCAAAGGGTGATGGGGCAAAATTAACAGTCTCTACTGATGATTCTATCTGAGCTATTCTTCTAAAAGCTCTTCCAAAAGGCTCTTGAAGTTACTCTGGTCACCAGACAAGAGAAGATAGGAATGCAAGAGCCTCAGGAGCTTCATTGTCTTAAGAGTTGTTGCAGTATCTAGGGCAGATTACGTGGAGATAGCTAGGAAATTGTTTTTATAAAGGAAAATTTTTTGTCTGCTTTTTCGGAGCTGCTTAACACAAAAGACGCTATGGGTGGGTGGTTTTGTGCCAGTATAGAATACCAGCCATCCTGGAATTCTAAATGTGTCCTCCTGGCTACTCTGAGAGCAAGAAGAACTTGGAAGGAACACAAAGATCAAATCTAATGCTGACTGCAAGGAAGATGACAAGCAAGTGTGAGTATGAATTAGCTAATGTATTCTTGCAATATTTTGATAATTTTGTAAATCTTACTAAAGGTACATAGGAAATGCTAAGCACTCAGTTACTGTAAACAGAGAGCAGAGCTACTGCCATCCTAATGACTGCACACAGTTAGATGATGGTACTTATTTTCTCCATAACCCAACTATACCACACCAGACTTGACCTTCAGCTGGCCTCAGCATTCCTCTGGGTGGGTAGAATCTACTTTCCGTTGTGAGTGGGTTCTAAACTGCTCCTTAGAATGATGCCTTGTTCAAGTGTCTTTGCCATGTTCACAAGTACCCAAGGCACTAAGCATGGTGTTCTAAGTTCCCATAGTGGATGAGTAACTTTCAGGATCCTGGCCCGGCACTTAGTCTCTATACCTGCTTCCTAGATCTGGGAACAGAGCTTTGGTCTTTTGAGCCTACAGAGCATATTGGGCTTTTAGTAACTAACCAGATCTTAAAATAATCCAGCCAGGTGTGCTCAGCTACTCTACCCCAGGCTGAGCAACACCTGCCCCAATAGAATGGCTTCTGGAGAGCCTGTTTATGGCTCCTTCTATTACTGACCCAGTTTGTAACTTTAAAAGGAAAAGCTTAATCTTGCCTCGCTAGGCGTAAGGCCATCCTTACCCAAATGTTGCTCTTCCCATGAAATTTCTTTAGGGCACAAAGCTAATGATCTGAGACAAAGCAGTCCTCTCGAATACCTCCTTGGTGAATTAGATGCAGAGCTGAATCAAACTGGTCTAGCCCTAGCTCTGCCATTGCAAGTAACAGGGTGCCAGGCCCCTTCCCTGCGGTTACAACTAAACCTTGGCCAAAATTCTCTCCAAACAGTGGGAAAAGCTTGAGATTTGGAATCTAATGATAGGGTTAGGTCCTAGCCCTGCAAGCAAATTCTTTGTACAAATGCTTTCCTCTTATCTCAGTCTTCCTGTAGGGTAGGATGGATGATGTATAAAAAAGTGGGGTTAGTAACATATTTTGAGGGGCTATAGTAGATGAAAATCCTAAAGGTGTTTTAGCAGTTGTGAGGTGCTGATCCCCAGATCCCCACTGAGAGGTTCCTTACCAAGTGACACAGTGTAGGAATAATCTGGAGTTTACAGCAAGCACCCAGCAGAGTTGCTGCATTATCGGGCATTTCTGCAAGAGACAAAATCAGTCAATGTCAAAAAAATCCATGGGAACAGGCCAGCCCCTGAATTGTATCTAATTTATAGTTTAGGCTCTCCCAGCAGCCAGGCAGAGGTCATGCTCAGTAATTACTGAATAAATTAATGAATGGTGCTAAGCAGACAGCAAAGTCCTTTTAGAAAATAGATGTTGGAATAAGGTAACCAGCTCTGTGTTCACTAGATAGTCCTTGAAATTCAATTTGCCAATCAAGAAGAACTGTACAGACTCAATAAAAAGCATATCATATTTAAAAGTAGAACCTACCTTTTCCCAAAGACAGCAAAGAACGAAGCCCCCGCCACTCCCAAAGACAAAGCAAAGGCTTTGAAGGCCAAGAAAGCAGTGATGAAATGCATCCAGTAACATCCCCCCCCCCAAAGTCACCTATTTTAAGATTTTATTTATTCATTTGAGTGAGAGAGAGAAAGGGAGAAGCAGACTCCTTGCTGAGCAGGGAGCCTGACACAGGGCTCAATCCCAGGATCATGACCCAAGCTGAAGGCAGACGCTCAACGACTGAGCTACCCAGGTGCCTCCATATGTCATGTACTTTTTGATAGCCCAAGTATCTTCAAAAGAGTGCACCCCAGGAGAAACAAGCTTGACTACTATATCATCATCAAGTCCCCCCTGATTACTAAATCAGCCATGAAGAAAACAGAAGACAACATACTGTGTTCAGTTCATGTCAAGGCCAACAAGCACCAAATCAAGCAGACTGAAGCAGCTCTATGACATTGGCATGGCCAAGGTCAGCACCCTGATCAGGCCTGATAGAAAGTAGCATATGTTCAACTGGTTCCTGACTATGAAGCTTTGCATGTTGCTAGCTAAATCCTAAATATAAATTAAAAGAAAAAAAAAGTAGAACCTAGAATTTGGTGACAAGAGCTGTGTTGGAGCTCTGCTGTGTATTGGGGGTATGATTTTTGGGTATACCTTAATAAGCATGTTTCCTCATTTGACCAATCACAGTTTGGCTTTTGCAGATGTCAGGGTAAACTGTGAACGGTTCCACTAGTGTGGCACTGCAGAATCCCCCAGCCCACCACTAAGTCAAGGGGAACCGTGACAGAAGAAGTTGGTGGAGGACTGCACCAGAAGGACCCTGCCAAGTCCCAGGGAAAGGAAATCTAAGTCAATGTTATTCAAAAGCAGATTTTAAATACCAGGATAAAACAGATGGAATTTCTAAAAGAACCAAATTTCTCAGCATATAACCTTTGAACTGAAAAGGCAAAAGAGAGTCACCTGCTGCATCATCAGGGCCCAGGAATCACTTAAGAACTGTTTCCTACATGATTTTATAAACAGCATGTCGCTGAGGCTGTGATCCAGCAGAATGAAACATAGCCTATTTCTAAGAAAGGAAGGCTGCTACGAGGATGGGGCAACTTCAGGCAATAATCCTGCTTGAGAATCCCCTAAAAATTATATTTAAATATTGTGTGTGCATTTGCCCACAGAGAAG
Organism: Spilogale gracilis; assembly: GCA_004023965.1. Taxonomy (NCBI): domain Eukaryota; kingdom Metazoa; phylum Chordata; class Mammalia; order Carnivora; family Mephitidae; genus Spilogale; species Spilogale gracilis. The sequence continues at coordinate 62,082 of PITA01002214.1, forward strand.
GTCCACAGTCAACAAATTATCAAGAAGACCATTATCCCCAGCTGGGAAGATGAAGCTGGGAAGTGCAGGCCTCCTGGTGGAAGGATCACAGGACCTGGAAGGGCAATGACAAAACCACCTGGAACATGAAATCCTAGCTGAACCACCATCACACATCACCTCCCCTGTTCATGCTTCCATTCCCTCTAGGTTTGAGGTGACTCCCGAGTTCCATGTAATCATCCACGCCCCACCCCACCACTACCCTTATTCTTGGAAATACTTTAATTACATGTTATGCAGATGGTCATTAACTATTTTGAGTATGGAGTATGGTGCTGGGCACACAAGGATGAAGTAACAGCATCTGCTTTACACAGCTTACCAACTAAGTTTACTACAATAATTTCCTGCAAGTGCAGATGCTGATTTTCTCCTACCTCAGCACTGTTCCATATTCTGTTTTACAAATGACACCTGGGGGGTTCATGCTTAAACCACTAAGTGGTTGAGGAAGTGTTCAAGAGACAGGCAAGAAGCTGGGATTGAAGTGCTTTAAACAAGTTAAGCATGAAAAGCCTGGTTCAAAGTGGCAATATTGGAAGATACTGAACTCACCTCCAGCTACATACATATAGAACAATTCCCTTGCAGGGGGAGGGGGGACCCACTACCAGAGCATCTCCTACACAACCAGCAAACAAGGAAAAAACCACATGTAAGCAAGTAGGAAAGGCGTAGACACAATCCACTATAAACCCCACTCTTGGCACAGCAGCCCACAACTGGAAGGAAACTAGAAAACCTCTGAGGAGTAAAGAGTTCAAACCCCACCTTTTTTAGACATGGCACTGGAGGGACCAGCTCCCCAGATAACTACCTTTGAAAGCCAGTGGGGCTCATGTTTATGAGACTCACTGAGAAATGGTTCTTAAAGGCCTTGTACAAAGTCAGCTGTTTGAAAGATGGCCAAACTCTGTGAAAGAGGCTTATTACCTTAAAGCAGCAATCTGAAGTGCAGGGGGGCTCTTTTGCTCTTCAAAAGAGCAAGGGGCCTGCTGGAGTACAGTGAGGATGGTGGCCAGTGCTTACCATCTTTGCATCCTTCCTCTGCCACACTCCAAGGCAGCAGTATCTCCTGGAGGGGAGCTGTTACACAAGTCTGATGCTCTAGTTTTTATGGCTGCCAACAATAGAATACCTCTTGATTACCTGGCTCTGGTGGCTAGCAGGCTTGAAAGCCTGGGCCCCATGGGACTATAAACAAATGGAGAGACAGTTCTTGGCTGGCTACTTAAACCCCCTCCCCCCTGAAGTCTTTCTGTGATAGAGGCCTACTTGTAGAAGGAGGGGAAAATGGTAGCTGAATAGGAGGACCCTCGGTTTGCCTCATTCCACAAATACAACTAGATAACTTCATATCACCCTTAATACCCCAGCAATCTCTGAAGACTGGCAGAACAAACTGCACAAGTAAAGGCAGAGAAAAGGCCATAGCAATCAAGGTAAAGAGGACAGAGATGGGGCTGGGGAGAGAAACGGACTGTGGCAACAGCAGTGGGGAGGGAGCCATGGTCACAGAGAAGGGCAAAAGATATACTAGCATACAGGGAAAACAAATCCCCATAGCAACTGGCTCAGAAAGCAGGAGGGCACATATTTTGTGACTTCTTGCAACCAGTGGTGTTTAAAGCCTGGAGTTTTAAAGGTCACCATGCTTGGCTCTAGGAGAGCATGGAGGACATTGCCTGCCTTCTCTCCAAGGGCAGCCACAAAAAGCCTGTGAACATAGAGTATGGAAACAGGAATGTGAAGAATACCTAGAGCACATAATGCGGTGGTTATTTGCTCATCTCATAGCATGTCCCAGAGAGACAGGGTTCACAGAGAGACCCCTCTAGGAATATAGGAACTGGCAGGTGCCATCTCCTTCCCCTGCCCATCAGCATAAAAGCAGAGCCATCTGTGGGAACCAGCACAATGCACTTACTCTTAACTCATTTACACAAAGCCCTATGCTCTGGAAAAACTGCCCTTTACATTCATGCTTGCCTTGGTCTGAGGATTATAGGCCCCTCCCTCAGAAGACCACCCCAAACTCTTGCCAACACTGCATCTCCTGATTTGCAAATTTTGAGGCCTCAGTTCCAGCAGCAGCAGTGAGAGATCTCATTACATGCAGACCACAGCACACCTAGGTAAAAAGTGCCACATACAGACCAAACACTTACTACAATAGGCAAATGACTAATCTGAAGAATAAAGAGGCCAGGACACATTGGAGACTCTCCCAGAAGTGCTAGGCCTTGGGAAATGGGACACAATACTGTAATGACTACATGTAGGACCTCTTCTTCATAAAGCCATTACCCTCAGGAACAGGAGACAAAGCTAACCTTTCTGACACAGAAGGAGGCAGAGAGACTTTTGACAAAATGAAAAGATAGAGGAATTTGTCCAGAATGAAAGAACAAGACCTGGCCATGGCCAGAGATCTAAGTGAATCAGATATAGTAACATGCCTAATAAAAATTTAAAGCAATGATCATAAGAACACTCACTGGACTTGAGAAAAGACTGGAGGACATCAGTGGGACCATTGACACAGAGAGAAGGATTAACACAGCAAGATAATGAGCTTAATAAAAGTGAGAAACATACTTGATGGAATGAACAGCAGGCTAGAAGCACAGGGGTTAATGACCTAGAAGACAAGAGTAATGGAAAGTAATCAAGCTGATCAAAACAGGGGCAAAAAAAGTCCTGCAAAACAAGAACAGACATAGGGAACTCAGTGACTCCATAAAATATGATAATGTTCATAATAGAGGAATCAGAAGAAAGAGAGAAAAGGGGACAGAGAATTTATTTGAAGAAATAGCTGGAAACTTCCCTAAAGCAGGGTAGGAAACAGATATCCAGAAGGCACAGAGAAACCTCAACAAAAAACAGATTCACACAGAGACATATTGTAATTAAAATGGAAAAATACAATAATAATGAAAATATATTAAAAGTGGCAAGACAAGGAAGACAGTCATATACAAAGAAAATCCCATAAAGCTGTCAGTGGATTTTTCAGCATAAAGTTTCCAAGCCAGAAAGGTGTACTATGATATATTTAAAGTATTGAATGGGACAAATGGCAGTCAAGGATACTCTGTCTAGCAAGGCTATTATTCAGAGAAGGAGATAGAGTTTCCCAAACAAAAATTATAAGGAGCTTACAACTACTAAAACAACCCTGCAAGAAATAGTAAAGGGAACTCTGAGTGGAAAGGAAAGACCAGAAATTAAAGTACAAAAGTAGAAAACCGAAAAAGCACTAAAATTTAATATTTCTGTGAAAAATCAGTCAAGCCTGGGTGCCTAAGTGGCTCAGATCGTTAAGCAATTGCCTTTGGCTCAGGTCATGATCCCCCCGGGTCCTGGATCGAGTCCCACATCAGGCTCCCTGCTCCTCGGGGAGCCTGCCTTTCCCTCTCTCTCATAAATAAATAAATAAAATCTTTAAAAAAAGAAAAAGAAAAAGAAAAAAAAAATCAGTCAAGGAACTCATAAAATAAAGGATGTAAAATATGACACCACATACCTAAAGCATGAGGATAGGAGGAATAAAAAATGTGTTCAAACATAAATAACCATCAATTTAATATAGACTGTTATATGCAGAAGATGTTTTACCACAAATCAAAAACCACTAATGAATATGCAAAGAATTTTTTAAAAATCAAATGTATCACTAATGAAAACCAGCAAATCATGAAGGAAAGACAAGAAAGGAACAGAAAGAAATGTCCACAAAACCACACAGCAAGTTAAAAAAATAATATATATATATGTATATATATATATACATATATATACATATTTTAAATATATATGGCAATAAATACATATCTGTCAATATTTTGGAATGAGAGGTGCACCTGGGTGGCTCAGTCGGTTAAGCATCCAATTCTTGATTTTGGTTCAGGTCATGACCTCAGGGTCCTGAGATCGAGCCCCAAGTCAGGCTCTGTGCTGGGTGTGGAGCCTGCTTAAGATTCTCTCTCTCTCCCTCTGCCCCACCTATCTCAAAAAAAGAAGGAAGGAAGGGAGGGAGAGAGGAAGGAAATCTTGGAATGAAAAAGGAATTAATTTTCCAATGAAAAGACATAAAGTTGACAGAAAAGATTTAAAAAACAAGACCCAATGTAGACAGTCATTTTAGACATAAAAACACCTGCCAGTTGAAACTGAGGGGAAAGAAACATTTTTCACGCAAATGGATGTCAAAGAAAGCTGGAGTAGCAACACTTAATGCTGGACAAAAGGCTTTAAAACAAAAGCTGTAATGAGATAAAGGGCACTATGTAATAATCAAAGAGATGATCCAACAAGATATAACAACTGTAAATATTTATGCAGCCAGCATGGGGACACCCAAGTACATAAAATGGTAACAACAAATGTAAGGGAAATAATCTATGATAATAACATGAGGGGACTTTAACACCCCACTTACATCAATGGACAGATCATCCAAACAGAAAATCAACAACAACAAAAAAATGGCTTTTCATCTCAATGGGGAAAAATTGAGAGCTTTATCCCTAAGGTCAGGAACATGGCAGGGCTGTCCACTATCATCACTGCCATTCAACATAGTACTAGAAGTCCTAGCCTCAGCAATCAGACAACAAAAAGAAATCAATCATCCGAATTGGCAAAGAAGTCAAACTCTCACTCTTTGCACATGATATGGTACTTCATGTGGGAAACCCAAAAGACCGCACTCCAATACTGCTAGAACTCATACAGGAATTCAATAAAATGTCAAGATATAAAAGCAATGCACACAAATCAGTTGCATTTCTGTACACCAAAAGCAAGAGAGAAGAAAGAGATTAAGGAGTTGATCCCATTTACAGTTGGGATCCCATTTACAGCACCCAAAATGATAAGTAGGAATAAATCTGACCAAAGAGGCGAAGAGTCTGTACTCAGAAAACTATAAAGTACTCATGAAAGAAATTGAGGAAGACACAGAAATGGAAAAACATTCCATGCTCATGGATTGGAAGAACAAATATTGTGAAAATATCTATGCTACCTAAAGGATTCTACACACTTATGCAATCCCTATCAAAATACCATCAATTTTTTTCAAAGAAATGGAAAAAAATAATCCTAAAATGTATATAGAACCAGAAAAGACCCCCAATAGCCAAAGGAATGTTGAAAAAGAAAACCAAAGGTACTAGCATCACAATTCCAGTCTTCAAGCTCTATTATAAAGCTGTAATCATCAAGACAGTATGGTTCTGGCACAAAAACAGACACATAGATCAATGGAACAGAATAGAGAACCCAGAAATGGACCCTCAACTCTATGGTCAACTAATCTTCGACAAAGCAGGAAAGCATGTCCAGTGGAAAAAAGACAGTCTCTTCAACAAATGGTGTTGGGAAAACTAGACGGCCACATGCAAAAGAATGAAACTGGATCATTTCCTTCCACCACACACAAAAATAGACTCAAAATGGATGAAGACCTCAATGTGAGACAGGAATACATCAAAATCCTTGAGAACACATGTAGCAACCTCTTCGACCTTGGCCACAGCAACTTTCTCCTAGACATATCGCCAAAGGCAAGGGAAGCAAGGGCCAAAATGAACTATTGGAACTTCATCAAGATTAAAAGCTTTTGTGCACAGCAAAGGAAACAATCAACAAAACCAAAAGACAAGTGACAGAACGTGAGAAGACATTTGCAAATGACATCATATCAGATAAAGGGCTAGCATCCAAAATCTATAAAGAACTTCTCAAACTCAACACCCAAAGAACAAATAATCCAATCAAGAAATGGGCAAAAGACGTAAACAGACATTTCTGCAAAGAAGACATCCAAATGGCCAACAGATACATGAAAAAGTGCTCAACATCACTTGGCATCAGGGAAATACAAATCAAAACCACAGTGAGATCACCTCACACCAGTCAGAATAGCTAAAATTAACCAGTCAGGAAATGACAGGTGTTGGTGAGGATGCAGGGAAAGGGAACCCTCCTACACTGTTGGTGGGAATGCAAGCTGGTGCAGCCACTCTGAAAAACAATATGGAGGTTCCTCAAAAAGTTGAAAATAGAGCTACCCTACAACCCAGCAATACCGTGCAGCCATCAAAAAAAAAACCAAAATCCTGCCATTTGCAACAATGTGGATAGAACTAGAGGCTATTATACTAGGTGAAATAAGTCAATCAGAGAAAGACAATTATATGATCTCTCTGATATGGGGAATTTGAGCAGCAGGGCAGAAGGTTGTGGGGGGAAGGCAGGGGAAAAAAGGGGGGCGGGATGGGACTGGGTACAGAGACAAACCGTAAGAGACTCTTAATCTCAGGAAACAAACTACAAACTGAGAGTTGCTTGGGGGAAAGGGTGGCTGGGTTCTGGACACTGGGGAGTGTATGTGCTATGGTGAGCGCTGTGAACTGTGTAAGACTGATGATTCACAGACCTGTACCCCTGTAACAAATAATACATTATATGTTAATAAAAAAGTAATAATAAAAATTAGAAGATGAACAGAATTTCCTCCAAAGAAGACACACAGATGCCAACAGACACATGAAAAGATGCTCAACATCACTCATCATCAAGGAAATGTACATAAAAACTACAATGAGATATCAACTCACAACTGTCAAAATAGCTAAAATCAACAACACAAGAAGCAACAAGCGTTGGCAAGGATGTGGAGATAAAGGATCCTCCTGCACTGTTGTTGGGAATGCAAACTGTTACAGCCACTGTGGAGAAAAAGTATGGACATTTCTCAAAAAGTTAAAAATAGAACTATCCTACAATCCAGGAATCATACTATGGGTATTTACCTAAAGAATACAAAATTACTAATTCAGAGGGATACATGCATACCTATATTTATAGCAGCATTATTTACAACAGCCAAATTATGGAAGCAGCCCTAGTGTCCATGGATAGATGAATGCAGAAGATGTGAGTTATGTATACGCATGCACACATATACACACAATGGAATACTAGCCATAAAAAGGAATGAAATCTTGCCATAGACAAGTACATGGATTTCACTAGACAGTATAATGCTAAGATAAGTCTATCGGAGAAAGACAAATACCAGGCAGTTTCACTCATATGTGGAATTTAAGAAACAAAATAAATGAGCCAAAAAAAAAAAAAAAAAAGGAGGCAAACCAAGAAACAGACTGTCAACTATAGAGAACAACCTGACAACCTGATGGTTACCAGAGGGGAGGCGGGAGGGGGGATGGGTGAAATAGATGATGGATATTAAATAATACATTTATCATGATGAGCACTGAATAATACATAGAATTGCTGGATCACTATATTGTACACTTGCAACTAATATAACACTGTATGTTAACTATAGTGGAATTAAAAATTTAAAGTTAATAAAAAATGTAATCCTAAATGGTAAAAATACTATACAATAATTCGTTAAGGCACACACAAGATATAAAGGTATAAACTGTGACATCAAGACCTTAAAATGTGGCGGAGAAGGTAGTAAAACTGTAGGGCTTTAGAATGCATTCAAACTTTAGTTGTTACCAATTTAGTAGGGTATAGGGATGCCTGGGTGGCTCGGTTGGTTAAGCAAATGCCTTTGACTCTGGTCATGATCCCAAAGTCCTGGGATCGATCCCCACCTTGTGCTCCCTGGTCAGTGGGCAGTCTGATTCTCCCTCTCTCTCCCTTTGCCTTCCCCTCTCCTCATGCTTGCTCACTCACTCTCTGAAATAAATAAAACCTTTAAAAAAAATAAAATAGACTTATAAAAATAAGTTTTTATATGTAAGCATCCACGGTAACTGTAAGCATCAACCTATAGTAGGTACACAGAGAACAGAATCTAATCATGCAACTACAACAGATCATCAAAAGAAGGGAGAAAGAGAAGGAACCAAAAAGTTGCAAAACAGCTACAAAATAATTTTTAGTAGCAATAAGTGCATACCTATTAAGTAGTTTAAATATAAATGGACTAAATTCTCCAGGTAAAAGACACATAGTGGCTGAATGGAAAAAAAAAATTTTTAAAGGCCCATTTATATGCTGCCTACAAGAGACTGACTTAAGATCTCAAGACAGACTTAAAGTTGGTTAAAGGTATTCCATCTAAATGGAAACCAAAAGAAAGGGGGCATAGTTAAATTTAAACAAAATAGACTTTAAAACAAAGACTGTAATAAGACAAAGAAGTGCATTATATAATGATAAATGGATCAGTACAACAAGAAGAGAGAACACATTTATGCACCCAATATAGGAGTACCTAAATATATAAAGTAAATGTTGACAGACCTACAGAGAGAAATACACAGCAATATAATAGTAGGGACTTCATACCCCACTCATCAGGGATAGATCATCCAGACAGATTATCAGCAGGGAAAGCTCAACCTTAAACAACACATTAAGATGGACTTAACAGATACATACAGAATATTCCCTGGGATCACATGTTATGCCACAAAGTAAGTCTTAATAAATTTAAGAAGACTGTAATTGGAAAAGATGCTTAATATTATTTCAATGGTATAAAACTAAAATCAATTAACAGAAGAAACTGGAAAAGTAACAAATATTCAGACATCAAAAACACTACTCAGTGATCAATAGGTGAAATTAGAAATCAAAGGAGAATTCAAAAGTTACCTTGAGACACATGAAAATGAAAATATAACATACTGAAACTCATTATACGTAGTAAAGGCAGTTCAAGAGGGAAGTTCATGGCAATAAGTTCCCTTAAGGAACAAGAAAAATCCAAATACCATCCTAACTTTATTATACCAAAAGAACTAGGAAGAGAAGACTAAATTTAGCCCAAACTTAGTAGAAGGAAATAACAAAAGATCACAGTGGAAATAAATGAAATAGAGACCAAAAACACCAATACAATTAAGAGCTTGTTCTTTGAAAAGATAAAACTGATAAACCTTTAGCTACATTCACCAAGAAATAGAAGACTCAATACAATCAGAAATGAAAGAGAAATTACAACTGATAACAAATATAGAAATACAAAGGATCTTGAGAAACTACTATAAACATCTATATACCAACAAATTGGACATGCTAGAAGAAATGTATGAATTCCTACAAACTTACAACCTACCAAGACAAAATCAGGAAGAAATAGAAAAATTGAACCAGTAACCAAAAACCTCCTAACAAGCAAAAGTCCAGGACCAGATGACTTTATAGGTGAATTCTATGAAACATTCAAAGAAAAAATTAGGGCAACACCTTCAGATCCGCTCCCTCCTTGGGAGCATTATACTATCACTTTGCTATGGCTCAATAAGTCACTCAATAAACCTTGCTTTGCTGCCCACCAAAAAAAAAAAAAAAAAAAGAAAGAAAAGAAAAATATAATTAATACTGGGGCATCTGGCTAGCTCCATTGGTGGAGCATGTGACTCTTGATCTCAGAGCCATGAGTTCAAGCCTCACACTGGGCATAAAGCTTTCTTAAATAAAAAAAAAATTTAAAGAAAAATTAATGCTAATCCTTCTCACATTCTTGGAATTTCCTTTTTCAAGACCAGTATTACCATAACCAAGCTAGACAAGGAGGCCACAAGAAAATTACAGACCAGTATTCCTGATGAACATAGATGCAAAAGTCCTCAACAAAATATTCACTGACTCTAGCAGTACATTAAAAGGCTCATACACCATGATCAAATGGGATTTATTCCAGGAATGCAAGGATGGCTGAACTTCCACAAATCAATCAACATGATACACCACAGTAACTAAATGAAGGAGAATCATATGATCATCTCAATAGATGCAGGAAAAGCATTTGACAAAATTCAACATCTATTTATGATAAAAAAAAAAAACTTGTCAATAAAGTATAGAGGCCATGTACCTCAACATAAAAAGGCCATACATAACAAGCCCACAAGCTAACATCATTAACAGTGAAAAGCAAAAAGCTTTTCCTCTAAGATCAGAAAGAAGACAAGGATGCCCACTCTCACCACTTTTATTCAATATAGTATTAGAAATCCTAGCTAGAGCAGTTGGGCTAGAAAAGGAAATAAAACACATGAAAATTGGAAAGAAAGAAGTAAAACAGTCACTATTTACAGATGACATGACACTATGTAAAGAAAATAAATAAAGACTCTACCAAAAAACTATTAAAACAATTTTTAGACAAGTTATAGGATACAAAATCAATATATAAAACTGTTTCTATATACTAATGAATAACCAGGAAAGAAATTAAGAAAATCCCATTTGTAATTACATCAAAAAGATGTATAAATACATCTATTTAAATACATCTATTATTTAAATACATCATTTAAATAAAATACCTAGGAATCAACTTAACCAAAGAAGCAAAAGACCTGTACACTGAAAATTATAGGACACTGATGAAAGAAACTGAAGAAGACACAAATAAATGGAAAAAATAGTTTGTGCTCATGAATTGGAAGAATATTGTTAAAATGTTCATACTACCCAAAGCAATGTACAGATTGGATGCAATCTCTTATCAAAATTCCAATGGCATTTTTCACAGCAATAGAACAAACAATTCTAAAATTTGCATGGAACCACAAAACACCCCAAATAGCCAAGGCAATCTTGAGAAAGAAGAACAAAGCTAGAGGCATCACACTGTCTTATTTCAAACTATGTTATAAAACTGTACTGATCAAAACAGTACACTGTTGGCATAAAAACAGACTATAGATCAATGGAACAGAATAGAGAGCCCAGAAATAAACCCATTTGGTCCACTAATTTACGACAAGAAGCTAGAAATATACAATGGGGAGAAGACAGTCTCTTTGGTAAGTGGCACTGGGAAAACTGAACAGCTGTGTCAAAAGAATGAAACTGGATCACTATTTTACACCATACACAAATATTAACTTGAAATGGATCAAGGATTTGAACATAGCCCTGAAACCTCCTAGAAGAAAACAACAAAGGTAATAAGCTCCTTGAGACTGTATTTGGTATCAAATCCAAAAAAAATCCTCACCAAGACCAAAGGCAACAAACCAAATAAGTAGGACTACATCAAACCAAAGAACTTCCACACAGCAAAGGAAATCACAACCTGTTGAATGGGAAAAAAATATTTACAAAGATAATTCTGAGAAGGTGTTCATATCCAAAATATAAAAGGACTCATAAAACTCAATAACAAAACCCAAACTATCTCACTGAAATGAGCAGAGGATCTGAATAGACATTTTTCCAAAGAACTGCAGATAGCCAAAAGTACATGAAAAGGCAATTAATACTACTAATCATGAGATAAATGCAAATCAGAACCACAATGAAATATTATCTCACACCTGTTAGAATGGTTATTTTTCAAAAAGACAAGAAATAACAAGGTTTGGTGAAGATATGGAGAAAAGGGAATCCTTGTGCACTCTTGGTAGGAATGTAAATTGGTGCAGCCACTATGGAAAACAGTATGGAGGTTCCCCCAAAAAATTAAAACTGCCATATGAACTAGCAATACCACTTCTGGGTAATTATCTGAAGAAAATAAACATATAACTTCAGAAAATATATATGTGTGCCTCCATGTTCATTGAGCATTACATAACTAAGATTTGGAAGCAACCTATGTGTCCACAGATGGGTGAATGGATAAAGAAAATGTATGTATATGTAACAGAATATTATTCAGCCATGAAAAAGAAGGAAATCTTGTCATCTGTGACAATATGGACAGACCCTGAGGACATTATACTAAGTGAAAAAGGTCAGGGAAAAAAAATTCCATATGATGTGACTTATTTGTAGAATCTTTAAATAAGTAAAAAGCTCATCAATACATAGACTGAGGATTTCCAGAAACAGGGGGCATGTTGGGGGGCGGGGGCTGTGGAGGATGGAAATGAATGAATAAATGTGGTTAAAAGTACAAACTTCTAGCTATTAAAAAAGTTATTCATGAGCATGTAATGTATAGCATGATGTCTATAGTTAACAATACTATACTGTATATTTGAAAGGTACTAAGTGTTAAGAATTCTCATAAAAATTTATAACTGTATGGTGATGGATATTAACTAGACATATTGTGATCATTTTGCAATGTATACAAATACAGAATCATGGTACACCTAAAACTAATATGATGTAAGTTTTATCTCAATTTTTAAAAGTTAGGCATTGTACACCTGGTAACTAGTGTTATTTAGAAAGCTGCAGACAGGACTCAAGGAGAGGCCATTTTCTATTCCAGCATTTTCCCTAGGTTCTGAGAGAAGAAGGTTTTCTTAAGGAAAGGACAACTCAGAAGGGCAGAGGATTAGGAGGAACACTAATGGAAGAGCTTTACAATGAGAGAGCCGATCTGACCTCCAGTGACTGACATGTAAATGAGATATCAATTCAGAGAGAAGCAAGAAGGCATGGTTGGTTCAGATGAGATGTTTTCAGCTGCACTTGAAGATCCCACTTACCCCAAGCTTCCAGCTCAGAAACAGCAAATAAGTCTCATATTATGGGTCAACTCCCACGAGCTCCCTATATGCAAGGTTGTAGAGAATTTGAACCTGTGTCCAGGTTTCAAGAAGCAGGGGACTGTGATGCATTCATGGTGTCAGATACATACTGCATATTTCATATCACTGAACTAGCCTATTGATAGAAATATTTTAGTAAGTAATAGGGTATATGAAGAAAATACCCTTCACATGCTGGAAAACTCTGGCCAGTGGATTAGCCCCTGATAGAATGACTGTATTTAAAAACTCTAGTACACTGATGTTAACATCAAGGGGGAAAGGTCTCTACTGGTGTTCCACAGGCCTCTGTCTTATGTCCTGTCCTAGCCAAAACTTTTATCCATGACTTAGAAAAAGAGCATATATTCATCAGCATGTAGAGCTGGGAGAGGGATCCTCTCTGATTAATTTTTTAAAAACTGAAGATCTCATTGGCTCTGTTCCCCTGTAGTGCTGAGGAGGAACCATGAATGCATACTGAACTCAACACCTCAAATAATGTCACCAGGAAGGGAAGCTGTAGAGACAAAGATCCCAGGCTAATGGACCAGGTCTTGCCTTTCCTTTGAAGGAACTGAAAGCCCACACAGAATGGCTACCTTCTGATCCTAGTACATCAGGATGCTCTCCAGTCTCCCTGCCCAAATGGACACAAAGTGGCCAACAAGTCTGCAAAGAGGATCAGGGGAGAGAGCAGTTGCCAAATAAAAGCCACAGCCACGCAGCAGTGTCAGGGCCCAAGTGTGAACCATAGGCTGTCTTTGAGGAGATGCCTTCCTGTATTGCTGAGGGTATGTGCCTGCAGACAGCCCTCCCCGGAGGAGGAGAGAGACATGCTCTCCAAGAGAGCAGGGGAGGCTAGTGTCACACAAGTCTATGATTTTTCACAGCAATCATAAAAGTTTCTTCAGCCTGCCACTTACCGTCCTTGTACCGCTAAAAGGGAGGAAACCACTTGTACCAAATCTTCCACAATAGTAAGCAAAGCAATTTCAAAGCAACAACAGCATTTCTTTCTTTTTCCATACCTGCTAGTGCACTGACCAAGAAGTAGGCTGTAGAAAAGAGCTTCTGGTTGCTGATTGCATCCTCCAGGCCTGGACACCCGTCCTGCACTTTGTACCCCACCAAGCCTAGGAAAGCCATGAGGTCCTGCTGCTGTGGGGGCTTCAGCTCCCCCAGTATTGCCAGTGGGGGCGACAGGCCGCTGACCACATCCTCACACTGCAGAGGGAAGAGAAAAGAGACAGAAAGAGTAAAGCCAGAGGCGAAGCTGAGCCTCTGCCCTACGACATGCTACTGTTTACCCTTCCACTATCTCCCAAGTAAAACAAAACCCTGTATTCTTTTCTGTTTTGAAATCACTAATCTCTCATAAGGCAAAAGTAAACAGCCTTGCCCAGTACTATTCTTTCACAGAGAGGGGAGAAGGGATACAGGAACTAAGGATAGAAACTTCCAGGACAAGGCAAGGTCTGTCAGGAACAGGTGACTACGTGAAGAACTAAGGAGAAGAAAATAAAAGCACTGTCTCAGCTTTAAACGTGGCACACCAGCCCCCAACCACACTCTCAGCTGGGCCCAAGGCAGCCTCGGCCATCTGTATTGGGTCTGCTGAGAGGAGGCTGGCCATGCCAGTGAGGGCCACCTCGGCCAGCTCAGCACCACCTGATGAGCTCGCCTCCATTGTAACCCCCACATCAGATGCATTCATACAAGAGCCCGCTGACCTCACCTGGGCAGCTTGCTCCCGCACCTGACAGGGCAGCTGATGCCCCTTCCAAAGGGTACTAGTCTGATATTTCCCTCTTGGAAGGAGCTATTTTAGGAAGTATAAGTCATTGGGCTTTTCGAAACACTTGTTTTCTCTCTGCGGCTAACACACACTCCTGGAGCCTCTCCTCCAGAACACCCAGATCTCCTGGACTGCTGGAATATTTCAACAATTGCAGCTTCCATCACTGGTAGCTAATTTCTTTTGGCACAATCCAGTTACAACAGGGAAAAATAGCACAAATGCTCTCCTGGAAACCACTGAGTACTGAGACAGTAAATCAGAGTTCAAAAACTCTGAATAACAGAGTAACAAAACAAAAACTATCATATAAATCATCTTACTAGTGTCCCAGCCCCCTTAACAAAGGAGGGCAAAGTCTGGCAGGTTGGCAGCTTGTGTGTCCTTTACCATTTGTACAACTAACAGTTAAGGAACTCAACCTCCCCAGAAAATCCTTCTGCTACAGAACAGAAAAATACAAAGGCCTGCTTTTTATTCTATTCTAAAAGAGTAAGTTGACTTATTGGACTCTACCACACAGCCCCCTTGTAGCGGGGTTGAATCAAGGCCCCGCAAATGTATGTGAGTATGACCTTATTTGCAATGAGTAAGAGTCTTTGCAGATATAATTAAGGTAAGGATCTCAAGATGAGACGCTCCTAGACTGGAGTGGGCCCTATAGCCAATGGTGAGTGTCCTTCAATAGAAAAGGGGAGGACACTGACACCCAGGATAGAGGCATGGGGAGACAGACTGGAGCAGCAGCCACAAGCCAAGCAGCATCAGCGGCCACCAAGCTGGAAGAGGCAAGGAAGTGTTCTCCCCCTCCCCCGAGCCTATGGGGGCAGCAGGGCCCTGTTGCCATCCTAGCTCCAGACTTCTGGCCTCCAGAATCAACTCTAAGAGAAATTTCTGTTGTTCTAAGTCACAGAGTTTGTAGTAACTTGTTACAACAGCCCTTAAGGAACCAATCAACCCTTTGTTTCCTGATATCAGCCACTTTTCTTCAGTTAGGATACTAAGGACCTGGGAGTAAGAAAAAAAAAAGAAGCTTTAAGGTTTAAAGGAGGTGCAGATATTTCAAATACAATCTTATCCCAGCTCACTTTATCCCAAGAGAGCTAGCCTGTCCACATCTCCCAAAAACCCAGGTGGAACACTGGCTCGTGAGCTCTCTGGTCTTACCACTTGCTCCAGGGCCCTGAGTAGCTCTTCATCACACAGGACCGCCTGGAGGACCTGGCTCAGCGCCGTCCTCTGCTGTGCCGGCAGCTCCGCAAAGGGACGGAAGTTCTGCTCCAGGAGCAGAGTGGCTGTGAAAACAGAGCACGCCCGGTCTCATGACGGCTGTGTGCATCCCCAAACAAGGAACAGCAGGCTTTCTGCAGTCACTGTCCTCTGTCTCTTACAGACACTTCCAGGAGCGGGGCCAGTTGTGCAACTCGAGCCAGACCTCAAGCTAGCTACCGCCCTGTGTGTTCTCAACAACCAGAAAGAAGGGCAACGAAAAGAGACAGGGCCTCCCAGATTCGCTTCAGACTTCCCTCTTCCGATGACTCCCTAAACATTAAGTATTTTCTGGAAAAGTCTAATCAATTACTTAGACTCCTCTTTATCATGATCTCTATAGAAATAAGTTATCAAAGCAGAAGTACTGACCATCAGTACTTTTATAGGGCATCACAGCCATGCAAACCCAAAGGCCATCATTGTCCATGTCCTTTCTTCTAGTACCATGCAGATTTTCACCCTTTAATATTTAATGCTTGCTTCTCCAAGTCTGGCACCCTGTTTTCATGGCAAACAGCCATTCCACTTTCTCCGCTCCTTACTCTTCACCCATTCTAGGGAAAGGGCACAGGCCCATCCAGCTCAGGGAGGGATGCAGGATCTATAGGATGCTTCAGTCTCTCTCCTTAAAATCTTTTTTTTTTTTAGACACTGAAAGACTTCTAGTAAATTAAGCCCAGTGGGAATTTACAAGCAGGATTTGATAAACCACAGCTTTCATCTGCAGGGATGCATACTTATACATAATGCAGCACTACACCTCTGCTCATGGCGAAGTCCAGCACATAGCTGTCAGCCCCGTGGAGGGAACAGGTCCTATCGGTCCCTGATGTATTCAGAAACTTCCCTATGAACACAGCTGGGCCTTTTCAACCCCAGCCTGGAGATAAGATCTTTCCTGGCTTTTGGTCTGGGGTCTGAGGGTACATAGACCAGCTGCCCCCGCATCCCAATCCTGCTTCACAGGCTGGCCATCCCACTCCATCCCAGGCTGACTAGAATGGCCAACTGACAGGGTGGATGGTGGGAAAGGAAATTATAAGGAAGTTGCCTCCCACGAACTATCTCGTCACTTCCCTGTAGCACAGTTCAAGGCTGCAGGGTCGCTCTGCTGTGGTGTTTTGTTTTGTTTTTAATATATATATTTTATTTTTTCAGTGTTTCAAGATTCATTGTTTATGCCCCACACCCAGTGCTCCATGCAATACATGCCCTCAGTACCCACCACCACGCTCTCCCATGCCCTCACCCCCTCCCCTCCAAGATGCTCAGCTTCTTTCTGAGTCCAAAGTCTCTCATGTTTTGTTTCCCTCCCCAAATTACCCTACTTCCCATTTCCTTTCCTCCTTTCCCCACTGTCCTCTATATTACCTCTTATGCACCACAAGTGAAACCATGTGATACTTGACTTTCTCTACTTGGCTTATTTCACTCAGCATAATCTCTTCCAATCTAGTCCATGTTGCTACAAAAGTTGGATATTCATTCTTTCTGATGGAGGTGTAATATTCCATTGTATATATGTACCACATCTTCTTTATCCATTCATCTGTTGATGGGCACCTTGGCTCTTTCCACAGTTTGGCGATTGCGGCCATTGCTGCGATGAACATTGGGGTATATATGGCCCTTCTTTTCACTACATCTGTATCTTTGGGGTAAATACCCAGTAGTGCCATTGCAGGATTATAGGGTAGCTCTATTTTCAATTTTTTAAGGAATCTCCAGACTGTTTTCCAAAGCAGCTGCCCTTACAGTGTTGATAGGTCGCTCTGCTGTGTTCTAACCCATGGCAGTGCTGAAAATGGCAGCTGGGAGTCGTACCCAATCATCAGTCTCAAGGAAGCAGAAGACAGGCCTGTACCCCTGCATAAGATGGGAACACCCCATCTCAAGATTGGGCCTTCCTTGCCATGTCTTCCAACACTGGCACTTTTGTTACAGAAACAGAAGCATCTTCTGGTTTGGGACTCACCGAAGCCCCACAGGTAAGAATCTTCTTATCCTCCCTGCCAGACTATATTCTGAGCTGCTCCTAGCTCTTTTTACCAAGCTCTTTCCTGATTATTTGTTTCACCTTTTCCTTGCTCATTTCCTCTTCTGCCATATACTGTACTCTCCCCCTCCCCAGCCCATACCACCACAAGAAAAGCCAACTTTTTAAAAAACAACATGCTATGGGGAATAAAAGGAGCTGCTGAAGGCAAGTCCCAGGTACTGCCCTCCTCCTCCCTGGAAGCCATGGCACTGCAGGGCTTCAAGCCAGTGGAGAAAGAGCGCCCAAGAGAGCATTTCACAATGCTGACAAAGCCTTGTCTGTGTTGGCAGTAAAGGCTGGAATATACTGAAACAGATGCAAATGTGGGGTTCTCTTTGTTGCTGACTATTTTTAATAGCAAGCCTTCTTTGGTTAAAATGAAAGAAAATGCCCTGACTCTCAGTCCTCAGTCTTCTATCCCTTCCTCAAAACATGGAACCTAAGACCTGAGATCCCTACGATCCCACTGTGGTGCATCATGCTGAGTGGACTGTCCGACTTGGAGGCACTGTCCTCCCTGTTCTCCAGTAAGTCTCTAAGGAGCCCTTGCTCATGAAGGCCCAGTCACTGCTTGCAGTGCAGTGCAAGTAGCCCTCCACTCAGCACATCCCACTCTGCTGGCAGTACCTTGTTTTAAAACACTCAGTGGCCAATCCAGGGCAGAGGGTCCCTCTGCAGCATCTGGCATGTCCCCAAATGCAAAGTCTCGAAAGGGCAGAGGGTTCATGAAGACAAAGCCACTTCTCCCGAGCTCAAAGCCACCATGCTTCTCTTGTACAAGGCAGAGTTCTGTAATGTGGAGGAAAAGACAAGCCAGGCACAGGGTTAGCTGGGCCTTGTTGGCACACCTCAGACCCAGCTTTACCTATGGGGAAGTGGGGGAGGGGGACACACGCACTCTGACCCACAAAACCCACTTCCTATTGGTTGAAAACTCAGCCCCTTCCCATAGTTAGAGGAGAAATCATTGTTCTCAAAGCTCTCCAGTGTGTCCTCTCTCAGGAGGTAGGAGGCAACCTTTCAAACATCAGAAATATTTCATTAGCCTGAATTGAACAAGCTGTTAAATAACAAAAATTCAACAAAGTAAATTTTAAAGGGATACCGTTTGCAGCCTGTGCTTTTCTTTTTGACAAAACCAGATCTTACACAGCTCACCAGGTATGAAACAAAAAATTTAAATTCGATTAATAAATTTGATTTGAATGAACTGATAATAAAGTATTGATAATATATTTAAGTATAAAAGTGCTATGTGGTTGTATTTTTAAAGTCTTAACTTTTCTTCATTGGTAAATAATACACAACAAAAAATGAGCCTCTGACTTCTGCAACTGTATGAATGAATGTTACAAACACGTAGACTGAAAAATAAAAACACACAGATGAATACATTCTCCATGAATCTATAGGAAAGCAAAACTAGTCTTTTTAAAACAACTTTGGGGCGCCTGGGTGGCTCAGTTGGTTAAGCGACTGCCTTTGGCTGAGGTCATGATCCTGGAGTCTTGAGGATTGAGCCCCACATCGGGCTTCCTGCTCTGCGGGAAGCCTACTTCTCCCTCTCTCAGTCCCTCTGCTTGTGTTCCCTCTCTAGCTGTGTTTCTGTCAAATAAATAAATAAAATCTTAAAAAAAAAAAAACAGCTTTATCTTTA
Organism: Spilogale gracilis; assembly: GCA_004023965.1. Taxonomy (NCBI): domain Eukaryota; kingdom Metazoa; phylum Chordata; class Mammalia; order Carnivora; family Mephitidae; genus Spilogale; species Spilogale gracilis. Next base: position 81,386 of record PITA01002214.1, read on the forward strand.
AATATACTGAAATATTTATAGTCAGAACAATATAATGCCTAGGATTTGTTTTGAAATAACTGAATGGGGTGGAGTGAAGTAGTAAAGTTACAGATGAGACATGAATCACCCTAGTTGTTAAAGCTGGACGGCAAGTACGGGGGAGTTCATGTTATTATCTCTACATTTGGAACATGTATGAAATGTCCCATAATAAAAGGTTTTTTAAATAATAAAAAAATAGGGGCGCCTGGGTGGCTCAGTTGGTTGAGCAACTGCCTTCGGCTCAGGTCATGATCCTGGAGACCCAGGATCGAGTTCCACATCGGGCTCTCTGCACTGCAGGAAGCCTGCTTCTCCCTCTCTCACTCCCCCTGCTTGTGTTCCTTCTCTGGCTATGTTTCTCTCTGTCAAATAAATAAAAAAATCTTAATAATAATAATAATAATAAAATATTTCTTTACATATTACATATGTTAAGAACCCAACTAAGGTAATAGTTATTATGTAATAATTATGTCTTTAATAAGCCAAAACAGTAAGTGAACTTGTGAATTAGGGTTCTTTTATGCTTCTAATTAATAATTTGTGTACTTAAGCACAGGCTATAGAATAACAATGTGGAAGGCATGAGGATTAGCACATATTTTTATTTGCTTGTGGGCACAAATGATATAAAAGATAGCTGTCTAAAGATGGAAACAATCCTTCACTCACTCAAGACACACACTCACCGGGCACCCAGAGTGGCCCCAGGTCACTCGGACCTTTGCACCAGGCACCAAGGCAGATGAATGTGAACCAGACCTCACGTAATAATTTAGTTCCCCCAGGACAGCCACCATGACTATTCATCGTCTCAGATGCTCCTGAGAGCCAGCCAGGGCCAGCGACTGGTATTTCAGGAATCTGGCACCAGCCCCGCTCTTGCCCGTACACACACACGGGCCCTGGAGACACTGCCAGCTCTCTCACTCTCTTCAGTGTCAGGCACTGTGCTAGGAGCCAGTGATACACAGGGACTACAGTCCAGGCCTGGACAAAAAGTATGTTGTGAGTGGGGACAGAGGAAACAGTGGTGCTGGAGGAGGTGGGCAGGTTCCTGGAGCCTGAGAGAAAACTAGACAAGGTTTCTTGGAGGAAGCAGTGTCTAAGAAACTCTCTAAAGGAGTTACGAGTTAGGCAAAAAGGCAGAGAGCACATAGGCCGTCATGGCACTCGGGATAAGAGTGAGAGAAGTGTCCCCAGACGGGGGGAGGGGGGTTTAACTGGCCAGACGGCAAGAGCAGCAGCTGGAGGTCAGAAGGAAGGCCAGACAAATGCTGGGGCTGCGTCACAACGCACGTGAAGTGCAGACTTTCTCTTGGGACAAAGGGAGCCTCGGAAGGGTTTGTTTGTTTGTTTGTTTTCTCGGAAGGGTTTTAAGCACGTGTGTGAAATGACCAAGGTTTTATTTTTAAATGATATTAGCTATACTGCTAGGATGGAAGAGATGGAGAAAGATTCAGAGAAGCAGGGGAGCCAATTAAGTGTGTGTGGTGGGACCCGGGAGGGAGATGCTGTCAGGGCCTTTGGACCAGCAGAGAAGTGCACAGACCCAGGCAGGGTGGGGAGCACAGGCTCCTGTCCACAGGGCATCTGATCAGAAGGACACGCTGACAGGACACTGGCAGGATGCCGGTTTATACAAAGCACAAGGCTAAAGTTCAGGACCATGAAATGATGTTTTGGATTGGCTCTAAGAGGGAACTGTTGGTGAAAGAAGGGTTCATGGCTGAGAGAATCTCTTGGTGCAGATAGGCCACACAGATGCCTCTCCCAAGGTGCACAGAGGGGTCAGCTTCTGCTTAGTTTCAGAGGACAAACTGGGTCATTGTCAAGTGTACTTCCTGCTGGGAGGTGGGAGGAGACAGGCAGTCTCTTAAGGGCCCTTCTGGCCTCTGCAGGTCTATGTTTATGAAGCCAGATCAAAATATTCTGTGGCAAGAGCAACAGAAAACACATGGAAAAGTGGGGAAAAAAGACTGGCTGAAAAATGAGGCAGTGAGTCACATGCAGTGTCAGCCCAGCCGGCCCGCTGCAGAGGCTTGACTGTCGGCAGAGGGAAGGGGCAATGGAGCGGGGCTTCCTAGGCCAGGGCGTGGGAAGGGAGACCAAAGAACCTCCAGAATCCCCCCACCCCCCGTACCTCTTCTCCACAGCACAAAGAGGAGTTTACTGTCAAAGACAGCAGAAGCCAGCCAAGATAAAAGGCTTGAAATTGAAATGCAAACAGGAAAGCCTTTCCAACCCTGTCTGAGAAGAGAGAGGCTCTCCGGAGGAGCCACAGGTGCCCCAACACAGCTGCAAGCAGAGCAGGACGCTGCCACCTCCTCAGGGAAACAGGAAGGGGTTCCCCAGGGGGACTACAGCCTGGAGGGACAGCCCCAGCCTGGTCCCCAGCCGCCACAGGTTCTCAGAGCACTCATGGGCAGCGTCGGGTACAGTCCAAGCTCTCAAGAGGCTTGTACCAGTGCCAGCCCATCTGGACAGAATAACCAAGCCTCAGCATCCTGGCCTGGAGCCATGCAAGTGCATGTGGTAACATGCTGGAACAGAAACAAGAGGGACAACGGAATCCTCTTAATAATGCAGTTTGCTCAGCAGACAGAAGTCTTCCAAAGAGACAGACTGAAGTAATAAAAATGTCGATAACAGAAATTTAGAACCATGGCCTAATTCTTGGTCTTCCTGGCATTTCATGTATCCCTGACCAACCTCTCCAGATCAGCTTGCTCAAACTGACACCCTCACGCTTTGTCACCTCCCTAAAATGCAGGCTGTGTGAAAAGAGGTGTCCCTGTCACTGAATCCCATGCTTCACATGTGTCTTCCGTGGCTCCTCGTGCACCCAGGAGCTCATGATTGTCCCGTGGGGATGGTCCACATTCCAAGTGCCTGCAGTTGTAGCTCCATGGCATGGTGACCTGGTGTGGGCCAAGTGCACACAGAAGGCTGACTCCTGGACAACCTCCTCCCTAACCTTGCAGAGAACAAAGCAGGGGGAACAGGAGACCCCAATAGATATGTGCATTGTCTATGACGGCACCTGTTTTAAAACTTTCTCATTATGGAAAAGGTGAAATGGCATTAGAGTAGTATAATGAATCTCCACATACCCACTGACCAGCTTCAATGATTATTCTTTACTTCTCTGGATCCCATGAACACACCCCCATGCTCCACCCAAATTATTTCTGAAGCACACCAAAGACATGTTACCATTTCATCCGTGAAGACTTCAGTATAAATCTCTAAAAAATGAAGATTCTTTTTTATAAACATAACTGTGACACTACCATACCTTAAAAAGTCAATCATTATGTTACATTTATTCATTCATGGCCTCCTGAAGGGGTCAGTTTTCTTGGGCTCCACACAACCTCTTTCCAGGACAAGCAGAAGGGAGGGGCCATCCTAGTCCAAGATCAGCAGACACGAGTGAAACTAAAGCCCTAATTTTCTTCAACTGATGCAAAGACCAGGATCTCTTGGCTTTGAACACTAATGATCAGCAGACCAAGGTCAAGTGCCACATTTTTGGTTTCATAATGGCAGGGGGAGGTGAGATGCTGCTGATGACGGTACGATTAAGAGGTGAGACAGACTACTTAATAAACATCCACTGGGCCAGGCACTTTGTGGGCTCCTCCCATCGCATCCTGACCGCAGTCCCATGAGGGAACATCTCTCCCCTTCCAGAGAAGGGGAGTGAAGGCTCAGCAACATCCACAACTTGCCTGAGGTTTCACAGGGTACCACAGCCCCAGGGCTGATACCCAGTCTGTCCGATAGCAGAGCCCACACTGCCAACCCTGTGCCGTGCTGGTGAAAGCTCACCCACACCGATGTCCTCCCGAAGCAGCCCACCTACCTCACTTGTCCCGGGACACCCCCACACTTCCCATCTCTTGCCTCTAATGCCTGGAGCCGGAGGCGGCACTCACCAAACTGGCCGTCCAGTTTCACGTACAGCTCGATGACACCATAGGCGACGGTGGTGGGAGCCGGGATCTCGAGCACCAGGTTGGTGTCCTTGACGATGTTCCCGTCCTCCTGCACGGACACCTGTGAGTGAGAGCGCATGTGCCGCCTGTGTGCTCAGACTCCGCGAGGCTTCTCCTGGCCTCCCTGCTGCGGCCGACCTCGAGCCCTGAGCATGGGGGGCATTCAGCAAATGCTCAAGAAACTGAGCGGAAAAGAGAAGCTGGCCAGTAGAGGTTAAGATTTTATCCTTGTGGGCCTCGTGATGTAGGGTACATATTGGGAAGTCAATGAGCAAAGTTTTGTGGGGACACAAAAGTGGGATTCCAGAGTGTGGGAGACAGTGAGGCCAGGTCTGTGGTACTGAATAAAGAAGATAAACAAGATAGTTCTCATTTCGCACACAGAGGATTAGGGTAACCACCTTAACGTCTTGGGCAATCATGAAAATCCAAACAATGTCAAAGCCTGACTGGAAAAACCTAGCTAAGAGCAAGAAGCCCCCAAAAGGGCATCATTCCACACTCGGGTCCATAGCACACTCGCCTGTTCAACAAACCCAGAGCGGGGGCAAGAGGGGGGGGGAGGTAAGGATGAGAGGAGGAAAGGCCCAGCGGTCAGGCACCACAGCTCTCTGCTTCCAACACTGTTAGAAGTATGACCCTTGCCCATGATGATCAACACTGGCGATCAGAGACTCCTTTTAGCAGCTAGATCCTGGTTGGTGTGAGGACAGCCAGCCTGACCGCTAGGCAGGTGCCAGGCCTGTGGTGGGGGTCCACCCTGGGCAGAAACCCTGGCAGGGCGGCCAAATCTGCCTCCTGTCAGACACCTTGCTCATCACTGCCCCAAGAAGGGTCCAGCTCCAGACCGGACCTCTGTCTCCACTTCCAAAGACAACTTTCCCGGGTCCTCTAACGAAAGCCAAAGTTACCCCAGGATGCAAATCTCTAAGAATAGGACATTAAGCACGATGGCAAGCTGTGGGGGGAACAGGCTGGGGTTGGTAGCTTCTTGTTCCACAGAGGTTCAGTGCTGGCTCAGGGATCAGCCTGATAAGACTGTCTCTATTTTAAACCAGAAGCTTCTGTTTATGTGTATATAGACGATTTTTTTTACCCTCCCTCACTCAGTCCACAAAGGATTTAAGGCAGTTGATCCCAAAGTAATCATTTTGAGACCCCTCGCTCTGAGGGGCTCTGGTCCCTGGCCTCTGTGCATTGACAGTACTCCTCTGACCCATTTGCTTTTGCCAGAGCCCCTGACCAAGCCTGTGCGGCCATTCTGAGGGCCCTCCAGCCCTGGCCTTGGGTCTGCTTCAGGAATGGCTACGAGCAGGGACAGTCCAGTGAGAGCCGACCCTGAACACACTTTCCACTGGGGTGGCAGCAAGCTGGATGAAAGCCTCAGCACAAGGAGGACGCCCACCTGAGAGGAGATGCACCTCCCAGGGAAGGCAGCAAGCTGAGGAAACTTAGTTTTCTGCAATTCTGAATTTCAATCTAGCAGTCACTAAAGCCGGACTACCCTGAATGCTTCAGTTCCATGAGCCCATAAATTACTTCTCGTTTAAGCCAGTTTGAGCTGGATTTCTATTAGCTCACTATAGAAGAGTCCTGGCAAATGAAGACACCATCCAAAGAGGCCCCTGCCCCCAGCCTCGAGGACTGGGACCAGAGAGGCCGCTGAGGCTGGGGAGCCCCGCGCCTGTGCCCTGGCATGCACACCTGCAGCGTCTTGGTCTGGATCCCCACCATGCCGCCGCACTTCTCCTCTATCTCAATGTGCTCCGATATCACACATGGCTGCGTCGTCACTATCTTCTGTGTCAGGATACACAGGACCTCATTCTTCCTCTCCAGCACCTGCTGCAGCACTGGGTTTCTCAGATTTATTGCTCTGAAAAAGAAAAGTGGCCATGAGCAGCCTAGTGCCACAGGGGACATTGAGGCAGCATGGATTTTTCTCCTCCTCTGTGGCTAAGTAAACAGGTAGCCGCCGGCACTGTTGATTTCCTGGCAATGAGGGAGGGTGCAGTTCATCCTGAAAGACATAAATCATATGTCTTTCCCAAGGCCACCCAGTGCTTCCAGGCATCCAGAGAAAGGCTGCTGGGAGGGAAGGGCACCCCCTATCACACAGCAACCCAACGAGCAGGGGAGAGGGGCGGGGGGCAGTCCCTGGACGTAGCACCGTGGGAGTCGGCTCTGTCATCCCATCACAGAAATGTGGGATCACCGCGGGGGAACCTTGACCAGTGGCTTCTCAAAGAGGAGAGAGGCACAGACCTAACATCCAAGTAGCACAGAAGAACCTGGAGTAGAATTAAGAGAGGAACTTCGCCTCTCTGTCTGGAAAGACACATAATCTCTTAGAGGGAGTTTAATATCATTCTAGAGGCAGACACGGAAGCCAGATAGGCATGGCCTGCCCCGGGGTCCCTCAGCAGAGACTTGGGGATCCTGGGTGGTTACTCTGGATAATTTCGAACATGAGCTAAATTTCCATCTATAGGAAATGATTTCATGCTTAGAAGTAAAGAAATAACCCTTGTGGACCTCAATGCTGCTATCCGACTCAGAGCGGACAGGGAAAGAACCTAATTAGAGTTGGTGTTGGCACACCCAACGAGCAGGGGCGGGGGGCGGGAGGGTTCCTCTTGAGCTTTTTTTTTTTTAATTTATTTGAGGGGGGGGGAGCAGAGAGAGAGGGACAAGCTGACTCCACGCTAGGTGCACAGCCCCATGCAGGACTTGATCTCATGACACTGAGATCATGACCAAAGCCGAAATCAAGAGTCAGGTGCTCAACTGAGCCACCCAGACACCGACCTCCTTGAGCTTTTTAAATAGACCAAGGCTAGTTACCTTAAACTCAGCAGCACCTCTAACCACCCGCACAGTGAAGGGTCACCCCCAACCCAGAACAAACATGGATTTGCCAGTGTTCAGAAAATATCCCCAGAATAGGAGTGAGTAGTTTAAGGTCCTGTGTGTGAAAAGCTGCCCCAGCTGGAAACTCCATCAATAGACAGACAGACAAAATGTGATATGTACATTATTATCAGCCATAAAAAGGAATAATGTTCCAATGCATGCTGCTTTATGAACCAATCCTGAAGATGGTACGCTAAGTCAAATAAGCCAGGCAAAAAGGATAAATATTGGATGATTCTACTTAAATGAAATATCTAGACTAGGCAAATTCATAATGACAAAGGAGATTCAAGGATGGTCTGGGGGGGAGGGGAGGAGGAATGAGCAGTTCTTGCTTGATAGCTACACAGTTTGGAGATGACAAGAAAGTTCTAGAAATAGATGGTCGTGATGGTTGCAAGAAAGTGTGAATGTACTCAGTGCCACTGAACTGTATGTACTTAAAAGTGCTTAAAATGACAAATTATATGTTATATATATCACAATTTTTAAAATAGGCATATAAAAAACTTCAATCTCGATAGTATTCAAAGAAATGCAAATTATAACAATGTTTACACATATTAAGTAATATGGGGCACCTGGCTAGCTCAGTCAGAGGAGCATGAGACTCTTGACCAGAGGGTCATGAGTTTGAGCCCCATCTTGGGTATATATTACTAAATAAATAAATAAGTCATGGGTTTAAAAAAATAAGTAATACAAATAAATTTAATACAAATAAAAAAGCTGTCCAGGGGTCCATTTCCAGGAAAGTACAGGGAGCAGGGACTTGGAGTTTGCCAACTGGGGTTCGAAATCCACATCTGCCCCACCAGCTGGGTGAATTCTGATGCTCTCAGGCAAATTTGGCTTCTAGTAGATTCCTGAAAATCGACCATTTCGATTACAGTTCAGATACTGACTACAGCCCACGTGAACGCACACATCAGAAACAGCAACTCCTGGCTCAGAGTGCCCCGAGTGCCCGGCAGAGGGACGATGCAAGGCCGTGCTGAGGCATCTGAACGGAGTCTGGCCTACTGGGAATCATCGCACTGCTGAGTGCCTTCCACAGATGCACTAAATCCCTGATGCCGTCTTAGCCACCACTAAACTAGCTGCAAGGAGAAACCATGGCCTAAGCCATGCAAGACTCCATTGCTTAAAACACTGACCACCCTGCGAGCCTCCATGCCAAACACCGGAAGGAGGAGGATAAAAATTCAACGGCAGGAACCCAACTTTCTTCTGCGCCTGCCAGCAGGCCAGGACTGAGACATGCCCCTGTGAGCCCTAATGGCCCCAACACACCGGGAACAGAAGCTTGGCAGGCCACCATCCCTCTCCAAGGCTAAGACGCCGGCGACCAGGGAGGACACAGTAACACAGGTAAGACCCATGCAGGCCAACTCAGAAATTCTCCGCCGGCCTACAGAAGCAAGGCTGTGAGGGCAGCTGCTCTCCCCCAGGCAGGGGCTCCATTTCCCAGAGCAGCGCTGCTACCTTTTAGAAACTAAGCAGCAGACAAACCTAGCATCTTCAGTTAGGAGAGGAGACCTGTGGAGACAGAGGGGAAGCTAACTGTGGGAGAAAAGGGATTGTTCATTTGACTTGTCGCAAAGCAACCTCAGAGGGATCTCCCCCCTGCTCCTTCTAGTGAACACCACCAGGCCCCACGCAGTGCCAAGATGCAGAGAACCTGGCTGTGGCCCTACTCCGAGCAGGGGTCTCTGTGCAGGACCACCCTGGCGCCACCAATGGGGAGAGTGCCATATTTTAGTGTCCTTTTTTTTCGTCTATAATCCTGCATGCTTCACGTATGCATTTAAAAAGGTCTGTGGGTTGGGTGCCTGGGTGGCTCAGTAGGTTAAAGCCTCTGCCTTCGGCTCAGGTCATGATCTCAGGGTCCTGGGATTGAGGCCCGCATCGGGCTTTCTGCTCAACAGGGAGCCTGCTTCCTCCGCATGCTTGTGATCTCTCTCTCTGTGTGTCAAATAAATAAATAAAATCTTTAAAAAAGGGAAAAAAAAAGAAAGAAAGAAGAAAGTGTGGCTCTGCCTGTTAAGCATCTGCCTTCGGCTTGGGTCATGATCTCAGGGTCCTGGGATTGAGGCCCACATCTGGCTCTCTGCTCAGCAGGGAGCCTGCTTCCTCCTCTCTCTGCCTGCCTCTCTGCCTATTTGTAGTCTCTCTGTCAAATAAATAAATAAAATCTTTAAAAAAAAAATGAAGTCTATGGCTTCCTTTAGACTGCTACAGTTCAAGGGAAAAAAAGTTTAAAACCCTAGATTAAGGGTTTCATAAATGAGAAACAAGGAAGCCCAAAAAGGCTGAAGACAGTAACCTTTCTTAAAGCCCGGCCCAGCCACGGCAGACCCACTGCTGCTATCTTGCTCCTCTGGGGGAGGGCACCGTCCAGCAGTACCTTGTCTCCAGGATTACTATGTCCTTTCCTGCATGTAAATATCCCGCCTGGCTGGGGCTGGAAGTGGAGATTATACTCAAGCCCTCTAGGAATCTTTTTCAGAATCTTTCTGCCTGCCCATCTTCCCTGACCCCATCCCCTGGCGGCTGCAGTCACGTGCCCTTAGAAGGTCTTGCCCAGGTTGTCCTATTAGCTCCACCTCCCTGGGCCCTGATAAGAGCCACTGGACAACATAGACAGAATGTCTTCAGAAAGAGACAGAAGACACTGCTCACAGTAGTTATCTCTTGAGTAGGGAACTAGATGGCTGGAAGATCACAGGAGGAGATGCTTAACTTTTTCTCTTCTGATTTGTTGATATTTAAACCATGTAAACATATCAATTATTCAAAAATATTATAAGGGCCACCTGGGTGGCTCAGCCAGTTAAGTGTCTACCTTTAGCTCAGGTCATGGTCCCAGGGTCCTGGGATCAAGCCCCACATTGGGAATCTCTGCTCAGCTGGGAGTCTGCTTCTCCTTCTCCCTCTGCCCCTCCCCTCCCTCATGCTCTCTTTCTCAAATAAAAGCTTTTAATAAAATTTATTATTAAAAAAAGATCTCTAGACAAACTGTAAGCCCCTGGAGGATAGAATACCCTGCTCCTTTTATTGGTCTCTATGCTTATACTTTTTACCTAAGCGATGGAAAAATGAATAACTTACCACATAAGTTCTAAAAGGTATGGATGGAATAAATCTCCCTCCCCTACCAGGACTAAATCATGAAGTAGAAAATCCAGACACACCTATTACTAGTAAGGAGATCAAGTCAGTGATTAAAAACCTCCCAACAACCTAAAGCCTAGGACCAGACAGCTTCCATGGTGAACTCCACCAAATATTCAAAAAACAATTAATTAATCCTTCTCAAAAAGGCTTCCAAAAAATAGAAGAGGGAATAACGCTTCCAAACTCCTTTTATGAGACCAGCACTACCCTGATATAAAAAGCAGACAAGGAGAACACACACAAAAATAAGTTACAGGCCAATATCCCTGATGAACAGAGATACAAAATCCTCAACAAAATATCAGCAAGCCAAATTCAACAACATACTACATGGCAGATACACCATGACCAAGTGGGATTTGCTCCAGGGATTCAAGGCTGGTTCAACATCTGCAAATCAAACAGTGTGCTCTGTGATACTAATGAAGTGAAGGATAAAAAGCATATGATCATCTCAATAGATGCAAAAAAATTCAACATCCATTTGATAAAAACTCTCAGCAAAGTAGGTACAGAGGGAACATAGATCTGTATAAGGCTACATAGGACAACCCACAGCTAGCATCATACTCGGCAATGAAAAGGTGAAAGGTTTTCCTCCAAGATCAAGAACAAACAAGGAGGCCTACTCTCACCACTTTTATTCAACATAGTATTGGAAGTCCTAACTGGAGCAATTCAACAAGAAAAAGAAATAAGGGGCACATGGGTGGCTTAGTGAGTTAAGCATCTGCCTTCGGCTCTGGTCATGGTCTCAGGGTCTTGGGATTGAGTCCCACATCAGGCTCTCTGCTCATTTGGGAGCCTGTCTCTCCCTCTCCTTCTCAGTGTGCTCTCTGTTGCAATCTCTGTTGTTACCTCTGTCTCCCTCAAAAAAATAAATAAAATCTCTTAAAGATTAAAAACAAAAGGAAATAAAACACATCCAAATCAGAAAAGAAAAATGGTCACTATTTGCATATGACATATTACATATGCGAACCCCTAAACATGCCATGAAAAAAAACAGAACAAACCAGTGAAGTTTCAGGACAACAAAAGCAATATATAAGAAAATATGTTGCATTTCTTTATATTAGTAACAAATAATCGAAAGAGAAATTAAGAAAACAATACCATTTGTAATTATGCAAAAAGAATAAAATATCTAGGAATAAATTTAACAAGGAGGTAAAAGACCTGTACACTGAGAACTACGGATACTGATGAAAGAAAATGAAGACACAAATAAATGGAAAGATAGTCTATGCTCATGGACTAGAATAACTAATACCGTTAAAATGTCCATATGAGGGCCTCCTGGGTGGCTCAGTCATTAGGCATCTGCCTTTGGCTCAGGTCATGGTCCCAGTGTCCTAGGCTCAAGCCCCACATCAGGCTCCCTACCCGGCGGGAAGCCTGCTTCTCCCTCTCCCACTCCCCCTGCTTGTGTTCCTTCTCTTGCTGTCTCTCTGTCAAATAAATGAATAAAACCTTTTAAAAATAAATAGGGGCGCCTGGGTGGCTCAGTTGGTTAAGCGACTGCTTTCGGCTCAGGGCATGATCCTGGAGACCCAGGATTGAGCCCCACATTGGGCTTCCTGCTCAGCGGGAAGCCTGCTTCTCCCTCTCTCAGTCCCTCTGCTTGTGTTCCCTCTCTAGCTGTGTTTCTGTCAAATAAATAAATAAATAATCTAAAAAAATAATAAATAAAATAAAATGTCCATGCAACCCAAAACAATCTATAGATTCAATGTAACCCCATCAAAATTCCAATGGCATTTTTCACAGAGCTAGACCTAACAATCCTAAAATCTGTATGGAACCACAAAAGACCCTGAATAATTGAAGCAATCTTGAGAAAGAAGAGCAAAGCTAGAGTCATCATACTCTCTTATTTCAAACTGTATTACAAAGCTATGGAATCAAAATGGTATGGTACTGGCATAAGAACACATCCACAAATCACTGGAACAGAATAGAGAGCCCACAATAAACCCAAGCACATATGGTGAGTCAGTTTATGACAAAGGAGCCAAAAACACACAATGGATAAAGTACTGTCTCAATAAATAGCATTAGGAAAACTGAACAACCAAATGCAAAAGAACAAAACTGAACCACTATCTAACACCATCCACAAAAATTAACTCAAATAATAAAGGCTTGAATATTATACCTGAAACCATAAAACTCCTAGAAGAAAGCAAAAGTGATAAGTTCCTTAACATTGGTCTTGGCAATGATTTTTTGAATCTGATCTCAAAAGCAAAATAAAAGCAAAAGCAACAAAAGTGAAAGCAAAAACAAGTGGGTCCACATAAACTAAAACACTTCTGCACAGCAGAGGAAACCACCAAAATGAAAAGGCATTTTCACTGCTGAATGGGAAAAGGCATTTACAAACCATATATCTGAGAAGGGATTAATATCCAAAATATATAAGGAACTCATAAAACTCAATAGCAGAAGAACAATCCAATTAAAAATGGGCAGAGGATATGAATATACTTGAGAAGATATATCCACTCCCACATTCAATGTAGCATCAGTTACAACAGCCAAGATTTACAAAGAACCCAAGTGTTCATCGATGAATGAATATTTAAAGAAAATGTGGTAGAAGTGAAGCAGAATATTGCATTAGTGATCTAGAAGACAGATTAATTGAGAAGGAGGAGCAGGAGAAGTCTTCGAACAACTAAAATCCCATGAAAATAGAATTAGGGAAATAAATGATGCCATGAAATGCTCCAATATCAGAATTATTGGAATTCCTGAGGGAGTTGAGAGAGAGAGAGAGAGGGCAAGAAGATATAGTTGAAGAAATCCTGGATGAAAATTTATCTAATCTGGGGAATGAAACAAGTGTTCATGTCCTACAGGCAGAGAAGACACTCCCCAAGATCAATGAGGCTAGCAAAACCTCCAGGCACAGAATTGTGAAATTCACAAATCATAAATTCAAAGAATATGTCTTAAGGGAGAAGAGATCCCTTATGTACAGAGGAATAACATAAGACCTGTCCACAGAAACCTGGCAATACATACTCAGGAAATTAAATGAAAAAAAAATGCAACCAAGGATAATGTACCCAGCAAAGTTGACTTCCAAAATGGAAGGAGAGATAAAGAGCTTCCAGAACAGCAAGGGCTAAAAGAGTATGTGACCACCAAGCCAGCACTACAAGAAATATTAAGGGGGGTTCTATAAAAGAGGAACGAGCCCAAGAGTGACACAGAACAGAAATTTACAGAGGCAATCTACAGAAACAAGAACTTCACAGGCAACACGATGTCAATAAAGACATACCTTTCAATAATCAATCTCAATGTGAATGGCCTAAATGCTCCAATAAAACGGCACAGGGTTGCAGATTGGATAAAACAACATGACCCGCCCATATGCTGTCTACAAGAGACACATATTTAATCTAAAATACATCCATACTGAAGGTGAGGAGATGGAAAAACATCTTTCATGCCAATGGACCTCAAAAAAAAAAAAAGGTGGGGTAGCAATTCTCATATCAGACAAATTAAGTTTTAATCTAAAGACTGTAGTCAGAGACACAGAAGGACACTACATCAATCTCAAAGGGTTTATACACCAAGAAGATCTAACAACTACAAACCTTTATACCCCCAACATGGGAACAGCCAACTACATAAGTCAACTGTTAAGCAAAATAAAGAGTCATATTGATACGAATACATTAACTATAGGAGATCTTAACACACCACTCTCAGCAATGGACAGATCATCTAAACAGAAAATGAACAAGGAAACAAGAGCTTTGAATGACACATTGGACCAGATGGAGCTCATAGATATATTCAGAACATTCCACCTTAAAACAACAGAATACTCATTCTTCTCGAGTGCACATGGAACTTTCTCCAGAATAGACCACATACTAGGTCACAAATCAGGGCTCAATCAATACCAAAAGGCTGAGATTATTCCCTGGATATTCTCTGACCACAATGCCTTGAAACTGGAACTCAACCACAACAAAAAGTTCAGAAGGAATTCAAACACTTGGAAGCTAAAGACTATCCTGCTCAAGAATGTTTGGATCAACCAGGAAATCAAAGAACCTAAACATTTCATGGAAACCAATGAGAATGAAGATATACCAATCCCAAACCTATGGGATATGGCAAAGGCAGTCCTAAGGGGGAAATATATAGCCATCCAAGCCTCACTCAAAAAAATTGAAAAATCTCAAATACACCAACTCTCTTTACACCTTAAAGAACTGGAAAATCAGCAACAAATTAAGCCAACCCCACACACAAGAAGGGAAATAATTAAGATTAAAGCAGAGATCAATGAATTAGAAACTAGAGATACAGTAGAACCCATCAATGAAACTAGAACCTGGTTCTTTGAAAGAATTAATAAGATCGATAAACCACTGGCCAAACTAATGCAAAAGAAAAGGGAGAGGACCCAAATTAATAAAATTATGAATGAAAGGGGAGAAATCACGACTAACACCAAGGAAATAGAAACAATCATCAGAGATTACTATCAACAGTTATATGCCAATAAGTTAAACAACCTAAAAGATACGGATGCATTCCTGGAAACCTCAAACTTCCAAGACTGAAACAGGAAGAAAGTGACAACCTGAATAGACCAGTATCTAATAACAAGATTGAAGCAGTGATCAAAAGGAGATCCTAACAACAAGAGCCCAGAACTTGATGGATTCTGTGGGGGAATTCTACCAAACATACAAAGAGTAATACCTATGCTCCTGAAGCTGTTTTAAAAAACAGAAACAGAAGGAAAATGTCCAAACTCTTTTTATGAAGCCAGCATACTGTAATTCCCAAACCAGGCAAAGACCCCAACAAAAAGGAGAATTTTAGACCAATATCCCTAAAGAACATGGATGCCAAGATTCTTCACAAGAGCCTAGATAATAGGATCCAATGGTACATTAAAGAGAATATCCACCACAACCAGGTGGGATTTATCCCTGTTTATTAAATATAAATAGATATATTTATCCCAAATATCCCTATTTGATATTTGCAAATCAATCAACATGATAGAACAAATCAATAAGAGAAGAGAGAAGAACCACATGGTCCTCTCAATTGATTCAGAAAAAGCATTTGACAAAATACAGCATCTGTTCCTAATTAAAACTCTTCAAAATATAGGGATAGAGGGAACATTCCTCAACCTCATAAAATCTATCTATGAAAACCCCACAGCAAATATCATTCTCAATGGGGAAAAACTGACAGCCTTCCTGCTGAGATCAGTAACAAGACAAGGCTGCCCATTCTCACCACTACTGTTCAACATAGTGTTAGAAGTCCTAGCACTGTTGGTTGGGTGACTGCTTTCGGCTCAGGTCATGATCCTGGAAACCCGGGATCGAGCCCCACATCGGGCTTCCTGCTCAGTGGGAAGCCTGCTTCTCCCTCTCTCAGTCCCTCTGCTTGTGTTCCCTCTCTAGCTGTGTTTCTCTTTCAAATAAATAAATAAAATCTTAAAAAAAAAAAAAAGAAGTCCTAGCAATAGCAATCAGACAACAAAAAGAAATAAAAGGTATTCAAATTGGCAAAGAAGTCATCAAACTCTTTCTTTGCTGATGACATGATACTTTATATGGAAAGCCCCAAAGACTCTGCCTCCAAACTACTGAAACTCATACAACAATTTGGTAATGTCTCAGGACACAAAATCAATATACAGAAATCAGCTGCATTCTTATACTAACAATTGTATTTACTATAGCACCAAAGACCATAAGATATCTAGGAACAGAATAAACCTAACCAAAGAAATTAAGGATCTGTACTCGAGGAACTACACAACACTCATGAAAAACTGAAGAAGACACAAAAAGGTGGAAGAACATTCCATGCTCATGGATCAAAGAATAAACATCAGCAAAATGTCTATACTGCCCAGAGCAATCTATAGTTTCAATGCCATCCCAATCAAAATTCCACCAACATTTTTCAAAGTGCTGGAACAAACAATCTAAAATTATATGGAACCAGAAAAGACCTCGAATCGCTAAGGAAATGTTGAAAAACAAAGCTGGGGGCTGCGTGTTGCCTGATTTCAAACTTTATTACAAAGCTGTGATCACCAAGACAGCATGGTACTGGCACAAAAACAGATACATAGACCAATGGAACTGAGTAAAGTCCAAATATGGACCCACAACACTATGGTCAAATAATCTTTGACAAACCAGGAAAAAATATTGAGTGGGAAAAAGTCTCTTCAATAAACGGTGCTGGGAAAATTGGACAGCTAAGTATAGAAGAATGAAACTTGACCATTCTTACACTATACACAAAGATAAACTCGAAATGAATGAAAGATCTCAACGTGAGGCAGTCATCTATCAAAATCCTGGAGGTGAACATAGGCAGTAATATCTTCGACATAGGACACAGCAACTTCTTTCAAGACACATCTCCAAAGGCAAAGGAAACAAAAGTGAAAATGAACTTTTGGGACTTCATCAAAATAAAAAGCCTCTGCACAGCAAAGAAAACAGCCAACAAAACAAAGAGGCAACCCATGGAATGGGAGAAGGTATTTGCAAATGACATTACGGACAAAGGGTTTATATCCAAAATCTATAAAGAACTCCTCAAACTCAACAACCAAAAAAAAGATAATCACATCAAAAAATGGGCAGGAGACATGAACAGGCACTTCTCCATAGAAGACATACAAATGAAGTCATCATTAGCTATCAGGGAAATTCAAATTAAAACCACATTGCGATTCCACCTTACACCAGTCAGAATGGCCAAAATTAACAGGACAGGAAACAAGTGTTGGAGAGGCTGCAGAGAAAGGGAAACCCTCTTACACTGTTGGTGGGAATCCAAGTTGGTGCAGCCACTTTGGAAAACAGTGTAGAGATTCCTTTAAAAATTAAAAATAGAGGACGCCTGAGTGGCTCTGTGGGTTAAAGCCTCTGCCTTCAGCTCAGGTCATGATCTCAAGGTCCTGGGATCGAGGCCCGCATCAGGCTCTCTGCTCAGCCGGGAGCCTGCTTCATCCTCTCTCTCTGCCTGCCTCTCTGCCTACTTGTGATCTCTCTGTGTCAAATAAATAAATAAATAAAATCTTTTTAAAAATTTAAAAATAGAGCTACTGTATGATCCTACAATTGTAGTCCTGGGTATTTACCCCAAAGATACAGATGTAGTGAAAAGAAGGGCCATATGTACCCCAATGTTCATAGCAGCAATGGCCACAATTGCCAAACTGTGGAAAGAGCCAAGGTGCCCTTCAACAGATGAATGGATAAAGAAGATGTGGTCCATATATACAATGGACCATCAGAAAAGATGAGTACCCAGATTTTGTAGCAACATGGACTGGACTAGAGGAGATTATGCTGAGGAAATAAGCCAAACAGAGAAAGTCAAATATCATATGGTTTCACTTAGTTGTGGAGCATAAGGAATAATATGGAGGACAGTAGGAGAAGGAAAGGAAATGTGAATTGGGGTAAATCAGGGAGGAGAATGAAACATGAGAGATTTTGGACTCAGAAACAAACTGAGGGTATTGGAAGAGAGGAGGTGGGGAGATGGGTGAGCCTGGTGGTGGGTATTGAAGGCATGAATTGCATGGAGTACTGAGTGTGGGGCATAAACAATGAATCTTGGAATACTGGAAAAATAAAATAATGTAATAAAGACAATAAAATAATAAAAAGAAAAAATAAAATACAGTTAAAAAAGGAAAATATGGTAGATACATACAATGGAATATTATTCAGCCATAAAAAACAAGTGAATCTTGCCATTAGTAACAACATGGACAGACCTTAAGGATACTGTGCTAAGTGAAATAAGTGAGACTTAGAAAGACAAACACAGTGTGATCTTATATATGGAATTCAGAAATACAAACAAAAAACAGAACTCATAGATACAGAGCATAGACTGGTGGTTGCCAAAGGTAAGGGCCGGAGGTTAGGGGAGTGGATAAAATGGGTGAAGTGGGTCAAAAGTTACAAAATTCCAGTTATAAATAAGTCATGAGGATGTAATGTACAACATGGTGACTACAGTTAATAACATTGTGCCGTAGCCCCCCCTTATGTGTGGTCTCAGTTACCCAAGGTCAGCCATGGCTGGAAGCAGATGATTGTCCTTCTGATGAGTCATCAGGTCAATAATAGGCTCACACTACATCACAGCACCTATGTCATTGACCTCCCCTCCCCTCTACATACAGGCATTTTACAATCTCACATTATTGTCATCATCAGAAGGGTGAGTATGGGGGCACCTGGGTGGCTCAGTTGGTTAAGCGACGGCTTTCGGCTCAGGTTGTGATCCCAAAGTTCTGGGATCAAACCCTCCATCGAGCTCCCTGCTCGGCGGGAAGCCTGCTTCTCCCTCTCCCGTTCCCCCTGCTTGTGTTCCTCTCTAGCTGTGTTTCTCTCTGTCAAATAAATAAATAAAATCTTTAAGGAAAAAAAAAAAAGGGTGAGTATGGTACATAAGATTTTGAGAGAGAGAGAGAGAGAGAGAGAGAGAGAGAGAGAGAGAGCACATTCACAGAACTTTTATTACAGGACATGGTTAGAATTGTTCTACTTCATAATTATTCTTGTCAATCCCTTACTAGGCTTAATTTGTAAATTAAACTATCTTAGGTATATATGAAAAAATGTACCACAGGGTTAGGTATTATCCATGATTTCAGGTATCCACTGGGGTCTTGGAACATATCCCCCATAGGCAGGGAGGACTACTATATTGCATATTTGAATGTTTCTAGAAGAGTGAATCTTAAAAGTTCTCATCACAAGAAAGTAAAATATTCGTAATTACATATGGTGACAGATGTTAACTAGACTTATTATCATGATCATTTAGCAATGTATACAAATATTGAATCATTACATTGTACAGCTGAAACTAATATAATGTGATGTGCCAATGATATATTACCTCAATTTAAAAAAAAAAAAAAAAAAAAAGGTCCTTTCCCCAGTCTAGCCGGGGATCAATGTCCCCAGGAGGAAGGAGGCAGAAGCTCTGCCATAAGAAAATGAACAGCCAGATGTTCTTTGTCCTCTTCACACATATTTTTAAGGACAGCCCAAGGCACTTTTCTCTTCCTGGGGGACAGTAATATGAAAGCAAGAACAGAAAGCCACCAAGATGGAGACCTCATACAATTAATCTGAAAGGGTTAGACCCAAGGCACACACCTGGAGATGAGTGAAGGGGTAACACTAAATGGGGAGAAGAGTGCCCGTTCCTCATTCAGTGCACTTGTTGGACACCCTCCCACTTGACCCCATTCTCCTGTGGGATCATCCTACTTCCTTTTAAAAATCTATTGTTTTCATCTAAGAGCAAATGCAACAGAGAACCCGGGCAAGCCAGGGAGGGGCAGAGTGGGAGAGAGAGAATCTGAAGCAGGCTCCACACGCCACACGGAGCCTGACGTGGGGCTGGATCTCAGGACACTGAGATCCTCACCTGAACCCAAACCAAGAGTTGGAAGTTCAACCATGCAGGTGCCCCAAAGATTTTATTATCTATTTTAGAGAGATAGTGCATGTGCACCAACAGGGAAGGGGGGGGGGAGAGAGAGAATCTCAAGCAGGCTTTGGGCTGAGCACAGAGCCCCACACAGGGATGGATCTCATGACCCCAAGAACATGACCTGAACCAAAATCAAGAGTCAGACGTTCAATGGCTGAGCCCCCCCCAGGCATGGCGGGAGCATCCTGCTTCCCTGTACCAGGCCGCTCCATGTGCCACAGACACTACAGGGCTTCTACAGCTGGTCCCCAGCTTTGTCTCCTACCCGCCAGGGGGCTACCTTCTCTGAGCCTCGGTTTGCATACCTGGAAACCAAGAACTGGCTATGAGCCTTCTGTTCGAAGGCCTTGCACACAGGCACCACACTGTATCCACTTCCTTGTGGCCATTATTGGCAGGGAGCACACTTTCTAGGCAGGTCAAAGACATGCCCACCACTCACAGCGGGCTTCATGAGGTGAGCCCTCAACCAGGAAGTCGACCCTCAAAGCCATTAAGATGGCTCTAGAGATACAGAACCCGGAGTTGGCAGAGAGTGGAGCAGGGGGAGCTGCTGGGAAGGAGCAGGAAGGGAGCGTGGCAGGGGAGCAAGGCTCAGAGCTGGCACACCTGCTGGGGACCAGGAGCGGGGGAGAGGCTCCTCTCCGAAGGCACCTAATAGCTCCTCAGCCCTGGCCCCAATGAAGCTGCCTCCTCTCCCAGGCTGAAGCTTTACTTTGATTTCTATACCAAAGGCTTTGAAAGCTAAAATGCAAATTTAGAAAGAAACCCAGAGAAGCCTTTTACAACTCTAACAATATCCAAAAGGAGGGAAGCCACTTTCTTTTCCAAAGTATATGTAGTCCCCAAGATCCCTCCTACAGAGAGGATGGGAGGGCATGCTTTCTCATGCAGACCACCACCCATTCGTTCAACTCCACAAATAGCTCAATCCTATTATGATCCAGGCGCTGGGCCAGATGACTCCTGGGCCAGTGCTCTCTCTGCTACTCTGCTCTGAAAACTAACAGCAAGGGGCTCGGGGCGAGGAGATGCTCCGGGGAAAGGGCAGATGGCCAGAGCCGGTTTCAACATCTCCCAGGAAAAAGACGGGGACATTCCAGGGAAGCCAAAAGATAGTGGCTAGGCTGCACTTGCGAAAGGATTAAGCAAGAGTAAGTAGCCTACAGAAACCCAGATGCATACCGATGATTCAAGCTCTAGCAATTCAGGAATTTCTTCCAGAAAGTTGTGATTTACCGGCTAAAGCTGCTGCGGAAGCCGGGGTGCTCGCCGCCTGGTGAAACGCTGCAAAAGCTGTGGATGTGGGGTCCACGCACACCACGTGGGAGCTCAGCCCTGCTCTTCCGGGAACTCGCTAGGCAACAAAGGCGGCTTCCTTTTCTACAGCCAATGTCCTCCAGCCTACAGACACAACAAAGCATCCACCAAGGCCGAGCCGCTTGATTCGGGCATCGCCTCCCTAAAATCCTGAAATGCAGATGCCGACAACTGCTTCCCTCTGCCTGTTTACCCACTCGAGAGACACGCTGTCTCCTTTCAAGTTGGCATGCACCTGAGAGGGAAAAGGGGTCAGGTAGCACCTCTCCTGTGTCTGACCTGCCCCTCCAGGTGCTGCACGGGGCCCTTGGAGCCTGGAAGGTTCTGGCACCCCAAGTGTGATTCACCACTAGCTGCCCACCCCAAGACTGTTCATGCTTGAGAGCCTGGTGCCAGTGTATGGAAGGGGGAGAGCCAACCCCACAGATGGGTTCTTGGCCAATCCTGGTCATTCTATTGTTCTCAACGGGGACTGGAGTAGAATGTGCCACCGTCGCAATTCTGGGCCATTGACCTGAGGAACACCTGCTGAGGGTTCCCACAGTGTTTTCTCCTCTGTCTTAAAATGAACTATGTGGAAGACACCACTTTTCTGCCTCTGGGCCTTGTGGGGACCAAGTAGGCTGCAGAGACACGCAATGCATGGAGGCTACCAGCAGGGGGCTCCACGGAGCCACTAGATTAACCCTCCACAATTCACTTGGGTTAGGGTGGCCGGTCCCACCACAACATGATTCCTTATGTGAGGTTCTTTGCAAAATAGGGACACCCTAACTGGCTCATGAAGTTACTGTCACCTCATCTGACAGGAGACAAGAAACACTGAGGGCTCATAAGCCAATGACCTGAAGGCACACAGCAAATGAGGGACAGGATGAGAATGCAGATGAGCGTGTCCATCCCCAAAGCCTGAGCCTTTCTGTCTTCCCTCTCCCTCCAAGACCTCCATGGGGCCTTGCCTACAGAAAGTACTAGACACCTACTGTCAGAGACTCGCAGCAGGCCCTCTCGGACACCGGAGCAGCCACCCGGGGGGCTGGCTCCTCACCACCAATCGTCTCCATTTCACCCAGGAGAGAAATTTCCCACACACCAGAGATACCGATCCCAGGGCAGGGGTCAGGAAAGCTCTAGAAACCTGAACTACTACTGCACCCTGGGGCCTCCTCTGGAACCTGAGAAAGGCCTTGCTCTCTCACTCGGCTGTGACTTCAGGACTGTAAGTTGCCTGAAAAAAGTAAAACTCAAAGCACAATGCTAAGCACATATGATCACCAACTTGACCAGGTGCCCCCACGCGGCCACAGCCCCACCTCTGCTCACATTATGGTCTGGAGGACACCTCAGCTCCCGCACATACCACCCAGGCAGAGGGGGGAACCACCGAGCAATGACAGACTGTCAGACAGATGAACTCACTGGCCGCCACCCGCGGATGAGACGATGCCCCGCCGGCACCAGTGCCGAGGTGAGTTCTTCCAGGAGCCCTCAGAGCGGTCTTCTCGCTGAGCTCTGGGCTTCGGGCGCTAGACCGGAAAAATCAGGGGTCTTGTGGCCCTGGGCTCCGGCAATTGAGGCTCGTCAGATGTAAGAGGAAGATGTCAGCCTGATGGCGCGTAGTAAGCCGCAGACACAGAGCGCAGCCAGAGTAACCGGACCCCGTGCCGGGAGGATCGCGGCCTCGGAAGCAGGCAGGTCCAGCCCAGGTCACCCCCCGAGTCACACTGGTCTGGGTCCCAGTAGGGGAGTTGTTGGGTGACAGGGCTCCTGAAGGCAGTGGGGCTAATCTGAGGAACTGGCCGGAAGCAGAGGAGATGAACCTGTCTGTCTGTGCGTCGGTGTGGACAAGGCCCGACAGTGAGAAAGAGCCTGGAGCTTAATCCCAGGAACTGAAATAAGTTCAAGGGACTGGCTTGGAGAACGTGAGGGGGGAATGGTGGGAAAGGACGATGAAGAGGAAAAGCTGAGCCTTTGCAACCAGAGGGGGGTGTGGACATCATCCTAAGACACCAGAGAGCACAGGGGGCACAGAGGACATGAGCCAGGCAGGGACATGCTCCAACCCAATGCCTGTGGAGACCCCACCGGGAGGGTGACAGTGGGTACAGAGAGGAGGACATCCACTAGTAGGCTCCGCGGACACCCACAGAAGAGAAGACAGTGGAGGCCAGCACCAGGGAAGTGGTTGTGAGGCCAGCACCGTGGGAACAGGTAAGAAAGATACTGAGAAGGTAGAGTCAGCTAGCAAGAGACTAGGTGTGAGAAAGAGGTTGAGGAAGGAGCCATGTCTGGTACTAAGATTTCTGGCAGAGACAACTGGCCTTAAGCCTCATCAACCAGCACCTCAGAAGGGAGTCAGGCAGAGAAGCAGGTTTAGAGAGAAGATGACAATTTCAGTGATGGCTCCAGTCCATGTGTCAGACCCCATGTGAAGAGCCCAAGTGGGATAAACATCTGTTCACCTGAACCTGAACTCTCGACTCGTTCCAGGCAATCCAATTGTGAATACCACATCTCGTCAATCTTAAAACACATATTTTTTTCACATCTTAATGTCTGAAATCAGGATGTTTTAAAATTGATGGGTGACATGTTTTAATTGGCAGTGTTCTTTCTTAATGGTACATAAAATAGTGGTGCACATTACAATGGATGACATCTTGGATTTGGTGAAATATGATAGTGTCTACCAATCTCAGAAGAAAATAGCACTTGAGTGTCTCTCTTTAGGACGTAAATTCTACCTAGTTCCAAAAAGATCTGAAGTAGCCTGTCAAAGTAAAGCTGATAGGACAGGATGGGTTCTACAAAAAATAAAAATAAAAACACTCCCTGAATCAAATACTGGAAAGAATCCCCAGAATGCCCTTGTCTCCCACATGAGAGGTTATTAGTTGGCAGTGATTTACAGTGGATAAAAATAACAGAAGGTCAAACAAGCTTCCAGGAGCCCCCAATCTTAAGAACTAAGACCAAAACCAGAACAATTTGAAAAAAATAACAGTAAGTTCACTGACTTTCAGATAGCACAGAGATATTCTGAAAATATTTTATTTATTTATTTGAGAGAGAGAGCACAGCAGGGGGAGCAGCAGGCAGAAGGAGAAGCAGACTCCCCTTTGAGCAGGGAGCCCAATGTGGGGCTTGATCCCAGAATCCTGCGATCATAACCTGAGGCCAAGGCATACACCTAACCGACTGAGCCACCCAAGTGCCTGAGAAAAGACATCTTTTTAAAAGAGTGGACTTGGTGGGCCCACTTTAGCTGCATTTCCCACAAAGACTATCATGACCAAGACAAGGCCCACTAATGTCTTCCTGATGCTGTTCAAGGGCTCTATAGAGCTTTATTCAAGAATTGAGCAAATGTTTCCCATGACAAAACATGCTGAGAAAACAGCCTTCTGCTTTCCAGACTCGGTGGCACTGCCAAGTGTCTGGGTCCACACTCATTTCAGAAGAAGCCAGGCTGTGGCTACAGGCAGGAACCAGAGCCTCTCCCACTTTCCCTGAAGGTAGCTAGTCCTCCGATAATTGGTTCACACTGGAGACAACTCGGCTGCCTACCTCCTCGAAGATGCGAACGTCAGAAAAGCTACACATCAGAAACTCCAAGGACATCACTTGATTTCTCCTCTGAAACGAGGCATCTCCCTGCTCTATTATCAAAGGCTAAGTCACACGTTTCCCTCTGACAGCACTGACCTTTCCTGGCTTTTATAATCAAGTTCTGTTTGGGGCTAGTGATAATAGCAATAGTTACAAAAGTGTTCCCACGAATAACTACATGCAGCACAGACTTGCCATGAGCCCTGCTCTGTTAATATTCTCTCACTTAATTCTCACACAAATACCTTGGAAACAATAATCCCATTTTATTAATGAAATCTGGGGCAATGAAGGAGAAAAAGATGGCTCCTGGGTCTTGGTTTAAGGAAAAAGATATTTTTTAAGCCCAGAGTGGGAGGAGGTGGTATATTACTGTTTGTTACACTATTCTTTACACTTCTACATTTCCACAATTTTTTTGTTTGTTTTACAAATGAGCCTGAAGTTTACCACTCCACGATGGGACTAGATTCCCCCTGCCCACAACACCAAGAGAAAAGCCTGAGGAGTGCTGCTAGCTGCTCCCACGCCCAGAGCTTGGGGTCCCCTGCCCTCAGTTTATTTTGACTACTTAAAGGCTGACCTTGAAGGAGAAGGAAATTAAAAAGAGAATAAATCAAAGGACCAAATTCAGGAGACTCTTGTTCTCTAAGTACATGTGACCAGAAATTGTTAAATTGTTAGGTACAAACTCCATGAAAAATAATGATGCCGGCGCTGAGCTGAACACTCACGCAAAAGGGATTTCCAAACTATCTCCTGGCCACAGGGAAATTTATCAGGTTAGAAGGAAGACCAGTTCTAACCACACTGCATATATATATATATATATATATATATATATATATATATATATATTTTTTTTAAGATAGACATGGGCCCTCCAAAACCTGTCCTCAAATCCCTTTTAAATCAGGGAAGAGCTGATTGCACACTGGGACAGTGCTCCTGAGAGCTATGGCAGGAACTTTAGAGAGATCAGATGTGGGCCACAAGAAAGAGGAGCATTTAAAAGTTTTAGTGCATAAACGTCTGGAATTCATAAGTATTTAGATATAGTACGACTGAGTGTAATTTTGAAACATTTTAAATAATTATGAAGGTCTGTCATTGCCATGCCATTGCTGGTGTAATACATTAGTTCCACACCACTTAGAAGTTGGAATTCCTTTTTTTTTTTTTTTCCTAAAGATTTTATTTGTTTGACAGTGAGAAACACAGCGAGAGAGGGAACACAAGCAGGAGGAGTGAGAGAGGGAGAAGCAGGCTTCCTGCCGAGCAGGGAGCCCGATGTGGGACTCGATCCCGGATCTCCGGGATCATGACCTGAGCCGAAGGCAGTTGCTTAACCAACTGAGCCACCCAGGCGTCCCAGAAGTTGGAATTCCTAATGAAGAGCCAAACTTCTAATTATGACGTAGTTATTCAGAAATTAAATCTGTTTTACCAGAATTTGCTTTCCAGTACAACAGAGAATGAGAATGCTATCTGCTCTGGAAATCAGCTGAAACCAAGTCCAACCAATCAGTCCAACCAAGGCCTGGACTCAGGGAGAAAGGGCTGATGCATGCTGGAGTCCACTCGCTTCTCACCCCTAGCCAGGAGAAAACCCTCAAAGGTCACTGAGTCCAGATGCTTCACCGACAGCTGAGGAAACTGAGGCCAGGGACAAAAGTGGCATAGCAAGTTACAGAAGTTATTTACCAGGAATAAACTTCCCCAAGACCCTAGGAGGTCCAGGGCAGAGATGGGGTGGGTTGCAGTGGTTATATTTAAAGCAGTGACAGCTGCTGATAGTGCGAGACAAGGCAGAAAAATGAGTTTATTACAAAATTACGATGGATCTTTAGAATAAAACATGATTCTAAATCATTATGAAAACAGCTCAATAAATGTGGTATTCTCCATTAAAAAAAAAAAGTCATCCCTGATATATCATAGCATGGTTTTCCATCAAAAATGTTTTAAGAGAAACATAGAGCTCTCATTCAAAGAGGTCAGTTCCCGATATTCGGAAGGTTCATTCCAGTAGAATACCTTCATGCCCAACGATGCTAGATAAAGATTGTATATGCAGGCGCCCATTTTTTCAAGGACAGGTGAAGTTTGTTTTTGAGATGTACACACATCCCATGGACAATAAAGCTAATATGAATTCTGAGGGCTAAAATAACTTTTACACAAATGACAACTTATCTAAATTACCTGAAATAAAATGACTGCCTGCAAATAAGTCCTCAAGAACGTACAGTGCTTAAGCACTACTAACTACCCCTCCCAAGGCCACACATTTGTCAAACAGCACCTTATCAATCCGATGTTGTGGGAGTCCAAAGACAGGCAGATGACGCAGATAAGAACTTATGACTCCAGCATGCAGTAAAAAGAACATTCTCTCCACGTGATCTCTGTCCCATGATTGGGAGAGTCTCCCCCTGCCATCCCTCCCCTCCCCCTGCAGCTCGCCTTTACGTCTTAGCAACAGAACACGGAGGAGGTGACTCTGTCAGAAGACACATCTTCTATTTCTAGATGTTAAATGTGTTCCTTCTCATATTCCTGGTGTCACCCCTTTCCTCATCCCTAGGCCATCTCTTCCTTATCACCTCTACAATGAACAAGTTTCTAGAGACCCTCCTGAGGTGATCTCATCCCCGTGTCTGGCACCTCCAGGTGGGCAGGCCTAGCCACGCACTGGGCTTGCTCACACGTGTGTCTAGTCCGTGCCGGGAACCTGGGTTCACGTCTTACCTTTACATCCTGTGCCAGTACTTTAGCTACTTTTACCTCAGCCAGGCTCTTTGCCTCACAGTCACTTAAACACAATTTTGAGGAAAGAACAAGAATCTTAGAGCCAGAAAATCCTGGGTTGAATCCCAGTTCCAGCATCCAAATTGAGCTCTGGGACTGAAAACAAGTTACTTTTCCTTCCTGAACCTTAGATGCTTAAGTGTAAAAGAAGAGAACTGTGCAGAGTAAAGGCATACTCTGTGTCTGTGCCTTAAAGTGCCTGGCAAACAGTAGGTGCTCAGCAGATGCTTGTTTCCTCCCCTCCCTCTCTCTTTGCCTTCCCACTTACAATTCTGGCAAGAAATATTTCTCATCAGAATAATTTCTCCTATCTCTATTCACTGACCCCTCTCTGTATGCTTCCTGTTGGCACTATCTTCTACCCCTGAATCGTGAAGAGGCTTTGGACAACCTATACTGGGAAACAGAATTATAAAGCATTGCCAAATGTGGTTCAGAAAACAGATGTAACAGGACCACACAACGGGGCCCAACTATAGAGGTCTGTTTGACGACTGAGAAAGAGGCCCCTGGATTTCCCCACCTGTCCTCCTTCCCCCTTATTTGCCAGACTTAGCAAATAAAAATGCACGTGCCCAGATAAATCTTATTTTCAGATAAACAACAGATATGCTTCTGGTGAGTTCCAAGTACTATAGTCAAAAAGGAAAATGCTTCCCTAGAAAGAAAAAAAGCCCCAGAGAAAGGAAAATAAAGACTATGACTGTCACAGTATGAGGCACCTGTCCCTTCCACCACGTGTGACCAGAGACAGCTTAAAGTTCTCTGACCAAAGGGGGATTCCTGCCAGAGCTCTGGAGTCCCAGGAAGTACCGGGAGGCAGTGAATAATGGCCAAGTTCTTTCAAGTCCATTAAGCGCCAGCAGCTAGTGAATGAGTTTTAAAGACCACAGTTGCCCCCGTGTTCTCAAGGTCTATAAAAACGCCACCCAGTAAATGCTTGGTACCTGACTTTTATGGTAGTATTTATTCATTAATTTCTTAAACATAATTTTGTTCAATGAGTGAATGTGCTTTATATTTCATATAATCCTAAGAATGTTGGAAAAGTGAAAACCACCTATACATAAATGCAAGTGAGTTTTCTCTTTATTTGAATTTGCATTTTCTGTTTTAAAAGAAAAAGAGTAAAAAGAATGAAAGAAAAAGGGAGATAAAACTATACCAGAAAACACACATATATTAACATACAAATGGAAGCATCAACTCTCATAAGGATGATTGCAATCACCTCTAAATTGGACCACCTGCTTCCACTTGCCCACTCTTCTTCAATCAGCAGCCAGATGATTCCTCTAAAAAGCAAGTCCCATCATGTTACTTCTTGCTCAAAGTCTTCTGGTGGCTTCCCATCTCACTCTGAAGAAAAGCTAAAGTCTTTCCAGCAGCCTGCAAGTCCCTGTAGGACTTGCCACCCACTCCTTCTACCCCCCAGGCCTCCCCTTCTCCTGCCCAGCTTGCTTACTCCAGCCACACTGACCCCTGCCCACAACACTCTTGCCCAATATATCCCTGTACTTGAATTTGTCCTCCTTCAAATCTTTGCAATGATGCCAGCTTCCCTGCAATGCCTTCTATGGCCACCTTTTCAAATCATAAACCCCATTCCTATGGGCCCTATCCCCATCTTGTTGTATTTTTCTCCATTCCACCAATCCCCATCAACCTAGTATATATGGTATTACGTTGTACATTTTGTGACTCTCCCTACTAGAATATACAGCAGAAATGTTGGCATTTTGTTCACTGCGGCATCCCAAGCATGCAAAAGAGTCCATGGCACATAGTAGGCCCTCAACAAAATTCTTTATTGAGTGTTCAATAAACATAAGGTAAAAAGAATGTGTTATAGCTGGTAAAATGTATTTACTACAAGCTAAGCAATGAATAACTTTGGGGTTTTCTTCAAGATTTCCTAGTTGAAAACCAGCTCTTCTGTGAAAGCCCCTAATTAGCTTTCTTCTTTTCCTAATCAGAAAGCTAGCAGGAGCCAGTAGGCATGTCATTTTCTCCCTTCTGAGATCAATATTCAAAAATGTTGGATATAGCCTTCTCAGCCTTTTATAAATACTAAAAAAATTTTTTAAAGTACATATTTGCCTCGGGCGCCTGGATGGCTCAATGGGTTAAAGCCTCTGCCTTTGGCTCAGGTCATGATCTCAGGGTCCTGGGATCGAGGCCCGCATTAGGCTCTCTGCTCGGCGGGGAGCCTGCTTCCGACTCTTTCTCTCTGCCTGCCTCTCTGCCTACTTGTGATCTCTCTCTGTGTCAAATAAATAAATAAGATCTTTTTTTAAAAAAAGTACATATTTGCCTGAATTAACATCCTTTAAAGGAAGAGTGCTTCCCTTAAGTGTAAATGGACTAAATTCTCCAGAAAAATGCAAAGAGTGGCTGAATGGATTTTTTTTTAAGCCACTTGAGACCCATCTATATACTGCCTATAAGAGAGTTACTTAAGATGTAAAGACACAAATACAGACAATGAAGGTCTAGAAAAAAGATACTGCATGTAAGTGGAAACCAAAAGAAAGCTAGGCTAGCTATACTTAGAGCAGATAAAAAAGACTTTAAAACAAAGACTGTAATAAAAGACAAAAAAAGGGCATTATTTGATGTTAAAGGAGTCTACCCAACAATAAAATATAACATTTGTAAATGTTTAGGCACCTAACATAAGAGCACCTAACTACATAAAGCAAATATTAACAGACCAAAAGAAAGATATAGACAGCAATACAATAATAGTATGGGACTTTAATATCCCACTTTCATCAATGGATAAATCATCTCAGACAGATGATCAGGAAGGAAATATCAGCCTTAAATGACATGTTAGGCCAGGTGAACGTAACAGATATATACAGAATATTTATCCAAAAGTAGAATATACATTCCCCTCAATTATATATGGAACATTCTCCAGAACAGATCATTATGTAAGGCCACAAAACAATTCTTTTTTTTTTTTAATATTTTATTTATTTATTTGACAGGGAGAAACAGAACTAGAGAGGGAACACAAGCAGGGGGAGTGAGAGAGGGAGAAGCAGGCTTCCCGCCGAGCACACAGCCCGATGTGGGGCTCAATCCCGGGTATCGGGGATCATGACCTGAGCCGAAGGCAGTCGTTTAACCAACTGAGCCACCCAGGCGCCCCAACACAAAACAATTCTTAATAAATTTAAGAAGATTGAAATCATATCAAGAATCTTTTCAGAGCACAATGGTGTGAAACTAAAAAATTACCAGAAGAAAACTGAAAAATTCACAAAGATGTGGAACAACCAATGGGTCAAAAAAGAATGAAAAGATTAATAAAAAAAATACCTTGAGACAAATGAAAACAGAAATACAACACACCAAAACTAATAGGATGCAGCAAACGTTGTTCCAAGAAGAAGTACATAGCAATAAATGCCTACACCTCAAGAAACAAGAAAGATCTCAAATAAACAACTTAACATTACATCTCAAGGAATCAGAAAAAGAACAAAGCCCAAAATTAATAGAAGAAAGGAAATAACAAAGATGAGAGCAGAAATAAATGAAACAGAGACTAACAAGACAATAAAGATGGATGAAACTAATGGCTGCTTCTTGGAAAAGACAGACAAAATTAACAGACTTTTAGCTAGACTCACCAAGAAGAGAGGATTCAAATATATAAAATTAGAAATGAAAGAGGAGATATATGACACTTGATACCACAGAAATACAAAGGATCATAAGAGACTACAATGGATGATTATATACCAACAAATTGGACAACCTGAAAGAAAACGATAAATGCTTAGAAACATATGACCTACCAAGACAAAATAAGGAAGAAATAAAAAATCTGAGCAGTCCAATTACTAATAAGGAAACTGAATTAGTAACGAAAATCTCCCAATACACAAAAGTCCAGAAACAGACAACCTCATTGGTGAATTCTACCAAACATTTAAAGAATAGTAATCCTTTTCAAACTCTTCCAAAAAACAGAAAAGGAGGGAACACTTCCAAATTCATTTTATAATGCCAGTATTATCCTGATACTGAAACTAGACAAGAACATCAAAGGAAATTATAGGCCAGCTGGGTAACAGATGTTAACAAGACTTACTGTGGTGATCATTTCACACACAACATATACAAATATTGAATCATTATGTTGTACACTCGAAACTATGTTGCATGTCAATTATACCTCAATTTAAAAAAAGAAATAAAATTACAGGCCAATACCCATGATGGACACATACGCATAGATCCTCAACTCATTATAAGCAAACTGAAGGAAACACCACATTAAAAGAATCAGACATAACGATCAAGTTGGATTCACTCCAGGGATGTAAGGACGGTTCAATATCCATGAGTCAACCAATGTGATACACCACCTTAACAAAATTAAAGATAACAATCATATTATCATCTCAATAGATGCAGAAAAAGCACTGTTTACAAAATTCAACATCCCTTTATGACAAAACCTCTCAACAAAGTAGGTACAGAGGGAACATGCCTCAATATAAGGCCATCTATGATAAGCTTACAGCTAACATCATACTCAACAGTGAAAATCCAAAAGCTTTATCTCTAAGATTAGGAACAAGACAAGGAGGCTCACTCTTTCTACTTTATTCAACATATTATTGGAAATCCTAGCCAGAGTGGTTAGGCAGTAAAAGAAATAAAATGCAAACACACAGGAAAGGAAGAAGTAAAACTACCACTATTTGCATGTGACATGACATTAAGTACAGAAAATCCTAAAAACCCCACCAAAAAACTGTTAGAACTAATAAAGAAATTCAGTAAAGTTCCAGGATACAAAATCAATATGCAAAAATCTGTTGCATTCCTACACTGATATGAACATTCAAAAAGAGAAATTAAGAAAATAATTCCATTTATAATTCCATCAAAAAGAATAAAATACCTAAGAATAAATTTAACCAAAGAGATGAATATTCCATACACTGAAAACTGTAAGCCCCTGATAAAAATAAATTGAAACATAAATAAATAATAAGATATTCTGTGCTCATGGATTACTAAAACGGACTAAAATGGACTAAAATGTCCCTACTATCCAAAACAATCTACAGATTGAATGTGATTCCCATCAAAATTTGAATGCATTGGGACTCTTTGGTGGCTCAGTTGGTTAAGCATCTGCCTTCAGCTCAGGTCATGATCCCAGGGTCCTGGGATCAAGTCCTATGCTGGTCTCCCTGCTCAGCAGGGAATCTGCTTCTCCCTCTCCCTCTGCCTCTTCCCCCATGCTCATGCTGTCTCTCACTCTCTATATAAAATAAATAAAATCTTGAAAAAAATTCCAATGCATTTTTCACAGAAAGAAAAAACTCTAGAAATTCGAAAATTTGAACAGAAATCCCTGAGCGGCCAAAGCAATCTTGAGCAAGAACAAAGCTGGAGGCATCACACTATCTTATTTCAAACTACATGACAAAACTACACTAATCAAAACAGTAAGACTTGGACATAAAACAGACATATAGATCAATGGAACAGAACACAGAATACAGAAATAAACCCATGCACATATGGTCATTTAATTAATGATAAAGGAACCAAGAATATAAAATGAGGAGAGGACAGCTCTTCAATAAATGGTATTAAAAAAATTGGATAGCCACATGCAAAAGAATGAAACTGGGCCACTATCATACACCATCCACAAAAATTAACTCAAAGTGGACTAAAGACTTTAATGTTACACCAGAAGCCATAAAACTCCCAGAAGAAAGAATGGGTGGTAAGTTCTTAGACATCAGCCCTGGCAATGATTTTTTGAATCTGACACCAAAAGCAAAAGCAACAAAAGCAAAAATAGCAAGTGGGTCTACATCAAACTAAACTGAAATACTTCTGCATAACAAAGGAAACCATCAACAAAATGAAAAGGCAACCTACTGAATGAGAAAAAATATCTGCAAATCATACACCTCATAGAGAGTTAATATATAAAATATAAAGAACTCATACAATTCAATAGAAAGAAATCAATCCAATTTTTTAAATGGGCAGCTCTGGATAGACATTTTTCCAAAGACATACGGATAGTCAAAGGCCACATGAAAAGATGCTCAACATCACTCATTATCAAGGAAATGCAAATCAAAACCGCAATGAGATATCACCTCCCACCTGTTAGAATAGCTAGTATCAAAAAGACAAGAAGTAACATGAGTTGGAGGGGACGTGGAAAAATGGGAAGCCTCGGCTCTGTTGGTGGAATTATAAATTGATACAACCGCTACGGAAAACAGCATAAATGTTCCTCAAAAATTTTAAATAGAACTACTATATGATCCATAAATTTCACTTCTGCATATTTATGCAAAGTATTTAAACATTTACTCAAAAAGATCTGCACCCCCATGTTCACTGCAGCATTATTTAGGATAGCCAAAATATAGAAACAATCTAGGTATCCATGGGTGCATGAATGGATAAAGAAATATAGCATATACATGTTATATTGTGGTTTATAGTAAGAATTTGGTCTTAGACATATTTGGTCTTCAAGCCAGTTCTTGCCACAGAGGTCCTGACTAATACCTTTGGAATTGCCTGCGATAAGAGCAATAAAGGTGTCTTATTACGTTAATGTGATGACTTTGGGAAAGCCCTTAGGCAACCTAAAGATGGGGTCCAGTTAGGGAGCCAACCTGTAATTAGAAGGTTTTAACTTTCAGTTCCTCCTCCCCAACCTCTAGGTAGGAGAGAGGGACTGGAGGTTCAATCAATCATCAATGGTCCATGAGGGTTTAATCAATCATGACTATGCAATAAAGCCTCCAGAAAAAAACAAAAAGACAGCGTTCAGAGAGCTTCTGGATTGGTGAACACATAAAGATTTGGAAAGAGTGGTGACCTGAAGAAAGCAGGGAGGCTCCACGCCTTTTCCCACACCCTGCTCCACGCATCTCCTCTACCTGGCTGTTCTGAGTTATTACCCTTTTATAATAAAACAGTGATCTACTACGCAAAATGCTTTATATTTCAAATTAATTGAACTCAAGGAGGGGGTTCACAGGAATTTGATTTTTAGCCAGTTGGTCAGGAGCACAGATAACCAGCTGGACTTGTGAAGGGCATCTGAAGTCCAGGGACAGCGGCGTCGGAATCTCCAGTCTGCAGCCCGTCCTCAGAAGTGCAGGGATAGCCTGGGCTTGCCATTGGCATCCGACACAGAGTAAGGGTTGAGGACATTCTTTTTTTTTTTTTTTTTTTTTTAAGATTTTATTTATTTGACAGAGAGAAACACAGCCAGAGGGGGAACACAAGCAGGGGGAGGGAGAGAGGGAGAAGCAGGCTTCCCGCCTAGCAGGGAGCCCGATGTGGGGCTCGATCCCGGGTCTCCGGGATCATGACCTGAGCCGAAGGCAGTCGCTTAACCAACTGAGCCACCCAGGCGCCCTGAGGACATTCTTTTTAGGACTGAATCCTTACCCTGTGAAGCTGATACTATCTGTAGACAGACAGGACCAGCACTGAGATGAATCCTCGGACATGCTGGAATGGGGTCAGGTACCTAATTTAATGCGCATACAATGGAATATCATTCAGCTACACAAAAGAAGGAAATCTTGCCATTTGGGACAGCATGGATGGAACTTGAGGGAATTATGCCAAGTGAAATAAGTCACAAAGAGAAAGACAAGAAGACCCCAGTCTCACTTATATATGGAATCAAAACAAAGAAACAAGCTCATGGATATGGAGACCAGATTGGTGGCTGCCAGCAGTGGAGGGCAGAGGTACATGAAATGGGTCAAGATGGAAAGGTACAAACTTCCAGTTATGAAAGATGTAATGTAAAGTACACTGACTGTACTTAGCAACACTGTACTGCATGTTTGAAAGCTGCCGAGAGAATACATTTTAAAAGTTCTCATCACAAGAAAAAAATGTATTTGCAACTACATATGGTGATACATAGTAACTAAACTTAGTATGGTGATCATCTTGCTATAGGAACAAATAACAAATTATGTGTTGCACCTGAAACTAATACAATGATATATATCAATTACATCTCAATTAAAAAAAAAAAAAACAACCCAACAGTGCTTTCCATGTTTCCCCACCCAAGCTAAGAACAATGAAGAAATTCCAGGCTAAAGGACGAGCTCTCATAAAGTTTCAGCACAACATCCAATCATGTTTGCTTTTGGGCAAAGTTCCCATCTGTCACCCTTTTTATAAAGGTCCAACTGAATGACCTTTAAATGGGATACATGTCAAAACCCAAAATGCCAAAGAGAATTCTCATTACCTCTCAGTGGAGTCTCTGATGAGCTGCTGTAGGTCCACCTCCTGCTTCCTCAGGCTTCCAAAAGAAGACTGACTTTCCACAAGTCCTTTGCCTCCGACATTCAGCTTGACCTTCCCTAGTGCCGTCTCGACGGTCCCGCTCATGTGGTTTTGAAACTTGCTCTCATATTTCACAAAGTCCGACTCCACGACCACTGGAGTGAATGAGACATGCAAAGGAGTCTGATGATAATATGGCTGCCTAGCTGCCTTAGGTCACCTACCTTCTCAGACCTGTAGAAAGCCACAGGAAACATGAGGTTCCTATTCAAAATGGAAAGTTCGGGGTGTGTTCAAAGAAAATGGAGCTAGCACACCAACTTACTGACTGACAGCGCGGTGGGACTGGTGGCCAGTGGGCTCCACTGGGTGCCCTTTTGTTTTGTTTTTTTTGTCTTTCAGTTCCAATATATATATACATAGACAGGCGCACCACAATTATCTGAAGAGCTTAACAAATAATTTTAAAGCAAGCACCCTGGGACCCCTGGCTGGCTCAGTGAGTAGAGCGTGCAACTCTTGATCTCAGGGTTGTACAGTTTAGCCCCACACTGGGTGTAGAGATTACTTAAAAATAAATAAGTAAATAAACTTTAAAGGAAGCATCCATTTAACCACTATCCAGATACGATATTTTTAAAAATATTTTTAAATAGAATATTTTAAATGTGTGTTTTTCCAGGGCGAAGACTGTAAAGGGACTCTGCTCACGACCCACTTCGAGTACTCAGTCTTACTTCGAATCTAGTAGGTCAGCCACATGGAGCTTGGGCATCTTCCCTTTCCACCTACCAGTTTGGGAGAACATGCCCCTGGCCTTCATTACCATCTCTGTGAAAAAAATGTCCCTTCCCATGTTTATCGACAAGGAGCTGGATCTCCCCCTCCCCGCTAGATCCTGACTGGAGCTGAAATCATGAGTCTGATGCTTAACTGACTGAGCCACCCAAGTGTCCCATGCTCACGTGTTTACACTGACCTCTACCCAGCCATTTCACTCCTTATCACATAATACCTTATCTCTACTCTAGATAAAGTCAGTGCATATGCCTGCCCTCCCTCCTTCTCTCTCTCAAACAGAGTCTCAAACAGACAAGCTCCAGACTCTCTGCCCTTACTTTCTGGCTTCCCAGGCTTGGGGAGATGCCACCCCTCACCAGGTGTCCCGGCTTCAGTCAAGTTCTCTGGGGACTACTGTGTTCCTCATCTGGTCACATCCCAGTGACTACCACACCGCCTTCAGGATCTGCTGTTCTTATCTGGACAATGAAGGTAAATACCTGATGATCTCATCACTGAATTGCCGGTCTTCTCTTATCTCCAGATTTCTACTGTTCTCATTTTTAATCCGACCAAATATCCATCATAAAAATAGCATCAGTCTTTGTCATTTGATATAGATACATTGAGAGCCTCTCAGGAACTTTACACTTGGCTTTTTCCATTTCCCTGACCCTAGGCTCTCCTGGGCTCCTGGTTGTACTTCGAAGGGGTTTAAATTGGCCTAGAGTCTGAAAGGCTTCTTTCTATCCACTCATTGCCGCCAACACCTGTATTTCCTTCACTTCAGTCAAGAAAACCATTCCTCAGCAAGGGTTAAGAAGAAATCACCATCAATCATTATCTCTGCAATTTACAAAATGGAGAATCGTCTCTGTCACCACCACCAAAAATAAGATAACTGTGAAAATGCCCTCAATTCAAAGCCTTTTCCTATTTATATCTTATGGAATACAAAAACTATGGGAAATGCTTTGGGAAGTAGCATAGAGCACTTGTTAAGAGCTTAAGATTTTAATCGTTTGCTAATATTCCTACCGGAAAAAGTGGCTATAACATTCATCTCCCTGAACCTCCATTTTCTCAGATGTACCCTAGAGAGAATATTTCTGATGGATTCTGTTACAAATCGATGTATGTAAATCACATAATACAGAGCCTGGCACACAGCAAGTGCTCAATTGATCCACTGGGTTTAGGCCAGAACAATGTCATTTTCTGATAAAAGCAACAGTCCTAAATTGTACAAAATGCTACACAAATAGAAATTTTATTTCTTCAACTCCCCTTTTCTCTAGCTATTTTTGGACCAGCTTGACAGCCTGCCCTGCTCTCCCCAGAAAGTATCCTTATGTGTATAAAACAACTTTTCACACCCTCCTAACAGATATGCAGCATCAACCTTAACACTAAGCCAGACTTTGGGGGGCAGATCCATCCTGCCAATGCTGAGTGGCCGCAACACTTACAATGGGTATGTCTTACCTTTATACTCAAAACTGCAATATTATTTTTTTAATTACGCCATAATTCCTACATCTGGCCTGTAGAATTTTGTTTGTTTAAAAAAAGGATATGCCTTGGGACACCTGTGTGGCTCAGTCGGTTAAGCGTCCGACTCTGATTTCAGCTCAGGTTTTCAGGATTGTTGGTTCGAGCCTCAGCTTGGGCACCATGCTCAGCAGGCAGTCTGCTTGAGATTCTCTCTCTTCCTCCCTCTCTGTCCCTGCCTCCCAAAAAATTATAGAAACTCTAGGGAGGGAGGGAGGGAGGAAGGAAAAAAGGAAGGAAGGAAGGGTATGTATTTAAAAGAGTAGGCAAAGAAACAGAATTCATTGTAAGGTCTCATAATCAATCACTCAAGACAGCATGTAACTAGAAGATGAATCATTTTATTTTCTGGGACTAACTGTAGAGTATACCCAAAGAAACCTACCTGGACTCAGAAATTGGTCTTCTGTGAGCACATCTCCAAGGGTAACAGATAAAAACTGATACTTGGGTCTCTGCCAGCACCAGAATCTCTTCTTTTTGGTCACCAGACTTAGAAGCTGTAACTTATCAGAGTCATTCAAGTTTGAAACTGCAATCAGGTTACCTTCAGCATCAACTTCTTTAAGAAAATTCCTTGTTGCTTTGGCAAACATTATGAGAGCTCCAGATTACCTGAATAAAAAATAAAACAGTTATCCCCAAATTAAATAAGAAGTTACTATTCCGTTTATTTTTCCAAAAACTGCCTTATTTTTCCTTTGTGTCAATCAGTATACATTAAAGAATACCTTCTTCTTAGAAAACCCTCTAGGGTGGGTTCAGTTGATGACAAAGAAATCAAATTAAAATACTAAAAGAGAAAATTTAAGTCTAGATGGTTAAGTTATGCTTCAGAAACAGATAACCTCCAAATATTAGTGGCTCATATGAAGAAAGGTTTATTTACTGGTCACACTCTACACCTGGTAAAGGAGGACAGGAGAGCTCTTCTCATCCTAGTCATTCAAAGATCCAGATTGAAGGCATAGCCACCATCCAACATGAAAGGGTTCTGAAAAGTCTCACACCAGCAATTAAATGCTCTGACCCAAAACTAACACACATCATGTCCACTCATGATTTGCCAGAGTAGTCATATGGCCTCCGCCAACCAGAATGGTCAGGAAATACAGCTGTACCATGTATCTAATAGGCAGAGACCTGAGAGTATCTGCTGACCACCACATTGACTACCCTTATTTGTAACCTACAAAGATGTGACCACTTTTTTAAAGGGCCAGCATGCTTTTTCTCCACGCTGTGTGATTTCCCCTATTCACAAATGCAAAGGAACTATTACTTTTTAATCCAGAAGTTAAGACCCAGTCACTTCTCAGCTGGAGGGGAAAAGAAAAAACACTGCATTCAGTGGAAGAAGTGAGTAGTGAGTAGTGAGTATTGAGTAGTGGAAGACTACTCAATAAATGCTATTAGAAGAACTGGCTAATCATCTGGAAAAAATAAAGCCAGATTCTTGCCCCATGCCGTACGCAAAGGCAAATTCTTAATGGATCAGAGGCTTTTTTGAGGGGGCACCTGAGTGGATCAGTTGTTAAGCGTCTGCCTTCGGCTCAGGTCATGATCCTGGAGTTCCGGGTTCGAGCCCCGCATCCAGCTCCCTGCTCGGTGGGAAGCCTGCTTCTCCCTCTCCCACTCCCCCTGTTTGTGTTCCCTCTCTAGTTGTGCTTCTCTGTCAAATAAATAAAATCCTTAAAAAAAAAAAAAAAGAAGGCTTCTTTGAGGAAAAACTGAAACCATAAAAATACTAGAAAAATATGCCGACAAATATTTTTTCAACTGTAGAATGAGAAAGGCCTTTAGGAAGACAAATGGCAAACTCAGAAAATACTTAAAATATTTATAGTGAAGAATGAGAATACTTAATATATAAAAAATCTTTTACAAGTTGTTTTTAAAATACTGTAGCAGAAACATGGGCAAAGGTTATAAACAATTCACAATATATAAACTGCACCTAGCTTACGCACACACACACAAATATATGCATATGTGCAGATGCACAAGTGCACACATATACAGTTATTACTCAAAAGCCTAAGTAAAATAAGATTATTTTTTTTTAAATTATCCATGGTCAAAGGTTAAAATATCTGATAGACAAGAAATGTGTTTTATTTGTGTTTGTACCCTGGTATCTGGCAGTCACGTAGATATAAAAGATATCCAGTCTGAGAGCTGGAGTGTCCTACACATTAACTAGTTCAACCCCCTTGCTTTATTTTTTGTTTGTTTCTGTTTTTTATTTTTTATGTTTTTAAATTTTATTTAACCTATTTAAATTCAATTTATTAAGATATAGTGTGTTATTGGTTCCAGAGGTAGAGTTCAGTGATTCATCAGTCTTCATAACACTGAGTGTTCATTATATCACGTGCCCTCCTTAATGCCCATCACCCAGTTACCCCATACCTTCCCCCACCTTCCCTCCAGCAACCCTCAGTTTGTTTCCTATAGTTAAGAGTTTCTTGTGGTTTGTCTCCTCCTCTGATTTCATCTTATTTTATTTTTTCCTCCTTTTCACTAAGATCCTCTGTTTTGTTTCTTAAATTCCACATGAGTGAGATCATAATTCTTTCTCTGACTTATTTCCCTTAGCATAATACCCTCCAGTTCTACTCTTGTCATTTTTTGATAGTTGAATAATATTCCATTGTGCATATATATCATATCATCTTCACCCATTCATCTGTTGAAGGACATCTGGGCTCTTTCCATAGTTTAACTATTGTGGACATTGCTGCTATAAACATTGGGGTACACATGCCCCTAGGGATCACTGTTTGATCCTTTGGGTAAATGTCTAATAGTGCAATTGCTGGGTCATAGGGTAGCTCTATTTTTAACTCTTTGAGGAATCTCCATACTGTTTTCCAGAGTGGCTGCACCAGCTTGCATTCCCACAGGCAGTGTAAGAGGGTTCCCCTTTCTCCGCCTTCTCGCCAACATCTGCTGTTTCCTGACTTGTTAATTTTAGCCATTCTGACTGATGTGAGGTGTTATCTTGTTTCGATTTATATTTCCCTGATGATGAGCCACATTAAGCATTTTAAGAGTATTATTAAAATGTCTATGCTATCCAGAGTAATCTACACATTCAGTGAAATCCCTAACAAAATGTCATCATCATATTTCACAGAGCTGGAACAAATAATCCTAAAATTTGTATGGAACCAGGAAAGATTCTAAATAGCCAGAGGAATGCTGAGAAAGAAAATCAAAGCTGATGGCATCACAATGCCGGACTTCAAGCTCTATTACAAAGCTATAATCATCAAGACAGTGTGGTACTGGCACAAAAACAGACACACAGATGAATAGAACACAATAGAGAACCCAGAAATAGACCCTCATCTCTGTCAGCTAATCTTCAACAAAGCAGGAAAGAATAACCAATGGAAAAAAGATAGTCTCTTCAACAAATGGTGGGAAAATTGGACAGCCACATGCAGAAGAATGAAACAGGATCATTTTCTTACTCCATACAAAAAAAAAATAAATTCCAAATGGACAAAAGACCTAAATGTAAGGCAGGAGTTTATCAAAATCCT
This sequence comes from Spilogale gracilis, assembly GCA_004023965.1. Classification (NCBI taxonomy): domain Eukaryota; kingdom Metazoa; phylum Chordata; class Mammalia; order Carnivora; family Mephitidae; genus Spilogale; species Spilogale gracilis. The sequence goes on from PITA01002214.1 coordinate 123,000, forward strand.
AGAGGAGAATACTGGCAGCAACCTCTTTGACTTGGCCATAGCAACTTACTGCTGGACACATCTTCAAAGGCAAGGAAAACAAAAGCAAAAATGAACTACTGGGTTTTCATCAAGATAAAAACTTTTGCACAGCAAAGAAAACAGTCAACAAAACCAAAAGACAAACTACTGAATGGGAGAAGATATTTGCAAATGTCTTATCAGATAAAGGGCTAATAACCAAAATCTATAAAGAAGTTATCAAACTCAACACCCAAAAAACACATAATCCAATCAAGAAATGGGCAGAAGATATGAACAGATATCTCTCCAAAGAAGTCATAGCAATAGGCAACAGGTACAACACACTTGCTTTAACATGAACCTCTTCCAGGATATCAGAATATGTTTGTCTTACCTATCACTAATTCTTCTCTAAAGTGCCTTTTCTTAGATTACTTTTGGCTACCTAACCCTATTCTTGTTTATCAAGAATAAGAATAAGCATTTTACTGGCCACAATCGCCAAACTGTGGAAAGAGCCAAGGTGCCCTTCAACAGATGAATGGATAAAGAAGATATGGTACATATATACAATGGAATATTATGCCTCCATCAGAAAGGATGAATATCCAACTTTTGTAGCAACTTGGACTGGACTGGAAGAGATTATGCTGAGTGAAATAAGCCAAGTAGAGACTTGTGGTGCATAAGGGGTAATATAGAGGACAGTAGAAGGAAAGGAAATGGGGATGGAAACAAAACATGAGAGACTTTGGACTCAGAAACAAAGTGAGGGTCTTGGAGGGGAGAGGGTGGGGGGATGGGAGAGCCTGGTGGTGGGTACTGAGGGCACATATTGCATGGAGCACTGGGTGTTCCAATGAATCTTGGAACCCTGAAAAAATAAAATAAAATAAAGAATAAGTATTTAAGGAAGGGATTCTAAAACGCATAAAGTTCCTTATTTATTTGAGAGACAGCATTGGTGTGCACGAGCAGAGCGAGGGGCAGAAGGAAAGGGAAAGGAAGAATCTGAAGCACACTGCACACCAAGGACAGAGCCTGACACAGGGCTCAATCCCACAACATCAAGATCAAGACCTGAGCTGATGAAATGTCAGGAGCTTAACTGACTGAGCCACCCAGACACCCCTAAAAACTTCCTTTCTGATCAAGTGAACTGTAAAGAAGGAAAACTATGTACTCTCAAAGTCTCATTTCTAATATATCTCTCACTATACTGTGTTTCTTGCATGTGATGGAGCATTCATTCACTCATCAAAACACTTACAGAATCATTAATTATCCTTAAGGTACTGTGTTTAAGCACTTAGGATACTGATACAAAAAGTCATCTCTGTACAGATAGCTAACAGACACATGAAAAGATGCTCAACGTCACTCATCATTAGAAAAATGCAAATCAAAACTATGAAATATCACCTCACATCAGTCAGAATGGCTAGAATCAAAAAGACAAAAAATAACAAGTGTTGATGAGGATGTGGAGAAAAAGGAACATGCATGCACTGTTGGTGGAAATGCAAATTGGCATAGCCTTGGTGGAAAACAGTATGGAGGTTGCACAAAAAATTAAAAATAGAAATACTGAACCCAGTAAATCCACTACTGGATATTTATCCAAAGACGACAAAACACTAATTTGGAAAGATATATGCAACCTTCTGTTTATTGCAGCATTATTTTCAAAAGCCAAGACACGGAAACCACCCAGGTATGCACCAACAGATAAACAGATAAAGATGAAGTGGGGTTTATATATGTATGCAATGGAGTATTACTCGGCCATAAGAAAGAATGAAACCTGCCATTTGCAACAACATGGATGGACCTAGAAGATATTATGGTAAGTGAAGTCAGGCAAAGACAAATATAATATGATTTCACAAATATATGGAATTGGAAAAAAAACCACAAAGTAAATGAACAAACAAAAGCAGAAACAAATAAATACAGAAAACAAACTGATGGTTGCCAGAGAGGTGGGGTAGGGGGATGGGTGAAGGAGAGTAGATGGTGCAGGCTTCCAGTTACAGAATAAGTCACAAGGATTAAAGGGGCAGCATAGAGAATACAGTCAATGATACTGTAATAGCCCTGTATGGTGACAAATGGTAGCTACACTTGTGGTGAGCCTAAGACACAGAGTTGTCAAATCACTATGCTATACAGCTGCAACTAATGTAACATTGTCAACTCAACAATAGACAGGCAGATCAATGGAACAGCAGAGAAAATTCAGAAACAGACTCAAAACTATATGGTCAACAAATCAACAAACCAGTGAAGAATATCCAATAGAAAAAAGACAGTCTCTTCGACAATTGGTGCTGGGAAAACCAGACAACAACATGTAAAAGAATGAAACTGGACTACTTCCTTACACCACACACAAAAATAAATTGAAAATGGATAAAACACCTAAATCTGAGACTGGAAACCATCAAAACCTACAGGAGAACACAGACAGCAACCTCTCTGACCTTAGCCACAGCACCTTCTTACTGGACACATCTTCAAAGGCGAGGGAAAGAAAAGCAAAAATGAACCATTGGAATTTCATCAAGATAAAAAGCTTCTGCATGGTGAAGGAAACAGTCAACAACACTAAAAGGAATGGGAGAAAATATGTGCAAACAACATATGTGACAAAGGGTTAGTATCCAAAATCTATAAAGAACTTATTAAACTCAACACCTTCAAAAAACAAATAATCCAATAAAGAAATGGGCAGAAGACAGGAATAGACACTTTTCCAAAGAAGACATCCAAATGGCCAACACATGAGAAGAAACTCAACATCACTCATCATCAGGGAAATACAAATCAAAACCATGATGAGATACCACCTCACACCTGTCACAATGGCTAAAATTAACAATACAGGAAACAGATGTTGGGGAGGATGCGGAGAAAGGAGAACCCTTTTACACCGTTGGTGGGAATGTAAACTGGGGGACAGTATGGAGGTTCCTGAAAAAGTTAAAAATCAAACTACCCTATGATCTAGCAACTGCAGTACTAGGCATTTACCCAAAGAATAAAAAAATAGAGATTTGAAGGGGATACATGCACCCCAATGTTTAATGTTCATAGCAGCATTATCAACAATAACCAAACTGTGAAGAGTACCCAGACGTCCACTGACTGAAGAACGGATAAAGAAGAGGTGGCATATGGGCGTGCGCGCACACACACACACACAGGAGTATTACTCAGCCATCAAAAAGAATGAAATCCTGCCATTTGCAGCAACATGTATGGAGCTAGAGGGTACCATGCTAAGTGAAATAAATCAGTCAGAGAAAGACAAATATATGATTTCACTCATATGTGGAACTGAAAAAACAAAACAGATGAACATATGGAAAGGTGAGAGGGAGGAGAAAGGGGAACAAACCATAAGAGACTCAGGGCGCCTGGGTGGCTCAGTCATTAAGCGTCTGTCTTTGGCTAAGGTCAGGGTCCCAGAGTCCTGGGATAGAGCCCTGCTCAGCGGGAGGCCTGCTTCTCCCTCACCCACTCCCCTGCTTGTGTTCCCTCTCTTGCTGTCTGTGTCAAATAAATAAATAAATAAATAAATAAATAAATAAATAAATAAATAAAAATCTTAAAAAAAAAAAGCAACCGTAAGAGACTTAGAGAATAAACTGAGGGTTGACAGAGGGAGGTGGGTGGGGGATGGGCTAGATGGGTGATGGGTATTAAGGAGGACGTTTGTTGTGATGAGCACCGGGTGCTGTATACAAGCTGAATCACTGAATTCTACTCAGAAACCAATATAGTACTGTATGTTAACTAAAATCTAAATAAAAATTAAAAACCAAAAACACTGCGTGTCAACTATACTTCAGTAAATATATAACCTCTTTCCTTGATGGATGGCCGGATAGAGAAATAAACATTAGGTTTTATGCTAGATATTGACACAAATTGTTACAAGAAGTGAAGAAAAGGGCATCTAAATCCAACTAGAGAGAAGCGTAGGGTCAGAGAAGTCTTCCTAAAGTAAGCACTGTCCCAGCTGCATTTTGTGGGCTAAGCAGAAGTAAGCAGGCCGAGGAGCGCTGTGAGGGTGCTCTCAGAAAAGCAGCAAAGATAAAAGCCCAGCACGTGCAGGAGGTGGCAGAAGGGTGGAGAGGATTGTGCATGGCGAGGTTTGTGACTGGCAAGCTCGAGATACAAGACGTCGTTTTGTGTTAATACACCCATTGCCACTTCTTTGCTTTTCACGCTCTGAGACTGGTTCCTGCTTTGGTTCTGGAGAGGGGAAGGACAAAGGACGGGCCTCAGTCCAGGTCTGGGAAGCCGTGCCTCCCCTGCTGGGGGCTGGGGCAGCGGGAGCCTTCAGAGGGAGGGACTGTACAGGGAGCGACGCAATCCAAGTGATCACTTAGCAAGATGTCGGGGAAGCAAAATAGGAAAACAGCTGGAAGGGACCAAAGATTAGAGATGGGCAACAAATGGTTAAACTGAACTATGTCACAGGCATACGGATAGAAAAGATGACTTGGTGGTTTCCCCAGAACTCTGGTTGGATGTGACAGTGGTTGGACATGAAAGAGACTCCCCTAGGATGGCCTCCAGGTATCTCAGGTGTGGGCTGGCTGATGAGATAGAGATACCAGCCACTAAGGAGATTCAGGAGCAAGCAGACTGGTGGGAGACAGTAAGGGACACCTACTCAAAGTGTAGCTAGGAGAGCGTACAAGATTTATTTTGCCAAATATAGGGAAAGAACCTTTAACAAAATAAGGTCTCCCCAGTGACCTGTGGAAATCCATCCCACTTGTCCAAGTGAAGAGCCACAGCAGAATCTCCCTCAGCATGCCACTGGTAACAGAAGCTCTTTTTTTTTTTTTTTAAGGTTGTATTTATTTATTTGCAAGAGAGAGATTGAGGGAGAGATAACAAGCAGGGGGAGCTGCCTGAAAGGGAGAAGCAGAGCCGAATGCAGGGCTTGATTCTGGGACCCTGAGATCACGACCTGAGCCAAAGGCAGATGCTTAACTGACTGAGCCACCCGGATGTCCCAGAAGCTCTCTTTTTATGGTTTCTGTGCTTTTTATGAGACTACTTGAGAGGAATGACACTAATTTTCCTTCAGATCAAACAAGTTTCTGAAGATCAGATTTGCCATTAAAAAAAAAACAACAAAACAGGGGTGCGTGGGTGGCTCAGAGGGTTAAGCCTCTGCCTTCAGCTCGGGTCATGATCCCGGAGTCCTGGGATATAGTCCCACATCAGTCTCCCTGCTCAGCGGGAAGCCTGCTTCTCCCTGTCTCACTCTCCCTGCTTGTGTTCCCTCTCTAGCTGTGTTTCTGTCAAATAAATAAAATTAAAAACAACAACAACAAAACAAATCTCTTGTGGATGGTAAAGCCTTTATAATGACACTAATCCTCTCCCAGAGGAATTAGAGGATAAAGAAAGGGAACTCCTAAATTAATTTTTAATTTTTTTCCATCCACCATCAGACACAGACAATTTGCCTTCTTGAGAGGACAGTTTGCTTTAGGAAGAGGTAACACAGGTGGTGACTGCTTAAAGGTTTTCATTAGAATCAGGCTTATTCAATCAAGGAACTCAGTATATTCCTGTGAAGTTAAAGTTAGAGGTTTCTTTTACGTTATGTTGAATACATAATACATTACATGGCTCAAATATCTAAACTTTGTAAAAAAAAATACACACTGAGAAATCCCATTCCTACCCAGGTCCCACCTACCCTTTCCAAGGCTCTCCCCTGCAGGTATATTACCTTGGTGTTTCTTTATACAAATGTTAAGTTCAAAGGAGTCTGTACACTGTTCTGCATATTGCTTTTTGCCATGTAACAGTATATCCCCAAGATGTTTCCATGTTAGTATCTTCATCTTTGCAGCTGCATAATACTTCACCATGTGGCCTTACTACTGTTTGTCCTATACTGCCATTTCTACATTTTTTTTTGTTATAGAAATGCCGCACTAAGTACTCTTGAATATATGTCTTCTTCATACATGGGCAAGAGAACCCAAAGGAAGATTCCTACAAGAGGGCTAGCCTGGTGTCGGTGTCGGGCTCCCTGCTCAGCAGGGAGTCTGCTTCTCTCTCTTTCCTCCCTCTGCCCCTCCCCACTGCTTGTTCTCTCTCTCTCTCTCTCTCTCTCTCTCTCTCTCACACACACACACACACACACACACACAAATAAAATCCTTTAAAAAAAAAAAGAAATTATTTAATAAAGAGAGATTGTTAGACCAATAGATAAATACATGTATAACTTTAAGGACTGTAACATTTTGCAGTCTAACCAATAAGGTGTGAAAAATCTCAGCAACTGGGGCACCTGAGTGGCTCAGTCGTTAAGCACCTGCCCTTGGCTCTAGTCATGATTCTGGGGTCCCAGGATCGAGTCCTTCATCGGGCTCCCTGCTCAGCAGGAAACCTGCTTCTCCCTCTCTCCCCTGCTTGTATTCCCTATCTAGCTGTGTTTCTCTCTGTCAAATAAGTAAAAAAATCTTAAAAAAAAAAATCTCTCAGCATCAAAGTCTGTTATTAAACTTCTGTGTTTTGTCAGTCTTGTGGGTGAGAAATGGTATCTCTTGTACATGTTATTTTAACATAAATCAAGCATCTTTTGTCTAAAGAATTTTCTTTTTCTTAATTGTGTCCTTGGTCCATTTTCTATTGGTTTTGACTTTATTTCTACAAGGTTTTGACAGAATAGAGAGATCAGCTCAAATATAGGCTAGAAATTTAATACAACAGTTGATCATGTGGCACTGGAAGACATTAAGTTGCCATACCATTCTCAAACACCTAAAGTCACTGTCTAGCCAGGAAAGATTAAATAATATGCCAAGGGCCAACTGAAGGATCTAGAACCCAAGTTGCCTGACACAGATAAGCACAAGAAAATCTCAGGTAACCATAAGTCAGATGTCAGATACAAATTCCCAGTGTGTTCTAATCTGGAAGTAGATGAAAATGGCCTCATGAGAGATCTAGCTCAAATTGCTCAGGGCCCGAAAAAGACTCCACTGCATTTCACAGCTGTACCACAGATCTCCACTCTCACACAGGGCCTTAAGAATCCCATTAGCTTGGTGGGGTTAAATAGGTGATGGGGATTAAGGAGGGCACTTGCTGTGATGAGCACCAGGTGTCCTATGAAAGTGTTGAATTGGGGCGCCTGGGTGGCTCAGTTGGTTAAGCCGCTGCCTTCGGCTCAGGTCATGATCCCGGCGACCCGGGATCGAGTCCCACATCGGGCTCCCCGCTTGGCGGGAAGCCTGCTTCTCCCTCTCTCACTCCCCCTGCTTGTGTTCCCTCTCTGGCTGTGTTTCTCTCTGTCAAATAAATAAAATCTTTAAAAAAAAAAAAAAAAAAAAAAAAAGTGTTGAATCCCTAAATTGTAAACCTGAAACTGATATTGCACTGGCTGTTAACTCACCTACGTAGGTGGTTTCCCAGCTCAAAGCAATTAGAACTCAGAAAGTCAAAGGAAATAAGGTAAGGATATGTAAGTTTAAATCAGACTCCTGGACAACGGATCTTGAAGGAAGAGGAACAATGCCAGGTCTTGCCAAGACACGGCCAACTGGGGCCACTGGCTTCTGGAAGCACAGAACCCTAAAAATAGGTGCCAAGGTAATGACTGTATGAGAATACACCATAATAAGCATCCATTCGTAATGGTTCTGTCTGACAGAATTAGCAAATCCTTGAGTTGTAAAGAACTCAGTTCTTCCTCATACCCAATTCAGGATTCTTCTCTGGAGCAGCTCTGATAGATCACTGGGCCTCTGCTTGAATAGTTCTGGGCAAGAAACCTCAACATCAAAATACACTAAAGAGAAACAACTGTATGGTTAGTACGGGTGGTGTGCCAGGCACTGGGCTAAATTCTTATTATGCATTTCCTCATTTAATTTGCACAACAATGCCACGTAAGCATTTTACAGATGTGGAAGTTTACAGATATAAGTAACTTGCCCAAATCACGAGAAGAAAAAAACCAAATAGCCCCAACACCAGAGAGCTGGCCCGATTCTATCAGCTAACCGTGGTGTTCAGAGGCAATGGCCCAGCATTCTCCTGTTGAACAAGAACACTGTCTCAGAACAGCAACATTAGGCAAGACCACTCTGTGGTCATGATAAATTAAGACAAAAACAAGATCCCTCATAATCTGTCTGACCTAAGACAAAATATGAACATTGTCCAAACCACAAATATGACCAAGCATCCCCCCAACACAACCACCACCAGCAGCCCCGGCTAATGGCTGACTCCTGCCCCTTGGCCAACCACAGCTTTCACCTCGCTGCAGACTTCCTTGTGAAGATACTCAGTAGAATTCTCCCCCTTCCGATCTAGAGAAAAACCCTATTTCCTTAAATTCTCCCCACAACCATCAATAAGCCTGAATGCTGTAACTCCTTTCTAACCCAGACTTACTGAGACGCCCCATGATGTGAGGTCTCCCTCGCTACAACAAGCAGCAAACCCAATTTTTCCAACTCTACATGCATTCCTGGAGGTCCCCAGAGGGCACTGAAGTCACACAGAATCAGAGCGAAGTGAAAGTTCCAATGCAGGTCTACCTGCCTCCAAAGCCTGAGCCCTTGGCCACCCTGCTTTGCAGATTTCTCCGTTAGCTTTTTAAAAATTGGGCTACATATGATTTATTTCATAAAATAAGAAAGTGTGCTCAAAAGGGTAGACCAGTTCTAGTGGAAGTGAAAATCAGTTATGGAACACGGTTATGGGACTCATGTCCTCACTATGTAGGCAAATGAGATATTGTTAAACTTGCCTCATAGTTAAGAACTTCAGCACATTTTGAACTATTTTTTTCTAAATAACGTGAAGTTTACTCTATTAAATTAAAAGAGGTGTCATCCTTTTATATCTCCCACTCTTGCAGCCCAGTGCCTGAGCTCATTTTTATGAGACAAATTAAAGCCAAGGTATTCTGTTACCTCATTCTAAAATAAAAATCAGGGGCGCCTGGGTGGCTCAGTTGGTTGAGCGACTGCCTTTGGCTCAGGTCATGATCCTGGAGACCCAGGATCAAGTCCCACACTGGGCTCCCTGCTCTGCTTCTCCCTCTCTCACTCCCCCTGCTTGTGTTCCCTCTCTAGCTGTGTTTCTCACTGTCAAATAAATAAAATCTTTAAAAAAAATAAAAAATAAAAATAAAAATCAGTATGTGAAATTTAAAAAAATGGTCACAAAACAGGCATGAAATTGAGAAAGGAGTGAGCGTGAAGAGACGAAGGCTTTTGGGAAGTGGGATGGGTGACAGAAGAGACAGGGTTTCAGAACAGAGAATTCGCTGGTCCCCTTAGGGGTTCAAAAAGAACAAAAAGAAAAACACTTCTGGAAAATTCAAAACTTGCCTCCAAGCAAACGATCTATCGGACAGCAGCTGGGAGCCTGGGCCCTATTTCTCAGATCTCTCTAATTGCCTGGGTTCAACTTCTAGGAGCTGTTCTCCTTTATAGGAAGAGCGTGTTGGTGATTTTGACAAGGATCAATTTACATTTCTTCAGGTGCATCTCCGGCCTCACATCACTTCTTTCATTCCACACTGACTCGTTGTCTGTCCCTTGAGAGCTATGATGCCAAGACATCCGTTCCTGCCATCCTGTTCACTCCTCTGCGCTCCATGAGTGATGTTTTAAAACATCCTACAACACACGCCTTTGTAGGAGCCGCCCCTCTCGGTTCCCTCTAGGGCGCGGATCGCACCTCGCGAGCAGCTGTGATGTCATCCCTTCCCCTGCCGAAGACACCCAGGGGGGCTCGGCCTTCTCCGCAAGCTTGGGGCCTAATTTTAGGCAACCGAGGGAACCGTTCCAGCCCAGAGACTCAACTCCCGTGGGCTCCCTCGTCTCGTTCCCGCACGCATGCCCCGCAAGGCGAGAAAGCCTTAGCACACCCCCGGGGTAAACGGGAGGACAAAGGAGTGGGGAGGGGTGCTGAACAGGGGGAGAATGAAGGTGCCGGCCTTTGCAACAGCCAGGGAAGGAAGTGGCCGCGGTGAAGGGGGAAGAGGGCTGGGGAAAGGGTGGCGGGGAGAGGGGCACGCGATGGGGCCAGCTAGCCAGTGGCGGGGCAGCCGACCGACTCGTCTCCCTTAGTGGGGACGGCGGGGAGGGACACCCCGGGGAGAGAAGAGTCGCCGACTGGGTTCCCCGAGACCGGCCCGCCGCCCTGGCGGGAGCCGGAGCCGAAACCTGAGCGTCCGCGGAGCCCGCACCGCCTCACTCACCTGCCCGCGCGCCTCCGCGTCCCCGCAGCCGCGCACTCCGCGGCTCGCGCGGGCCCAGACTGACAAGCCCCCGCGGGGCGGGCCGGGGGCGGGGGCTCGGCGGGAGGGGGCGGGCCGGCGGGACCTTTGCTCGGCCACCGCCCCCAGCGCAGCGGCTAGCCGTACCCCACCCGGGTGCCGGGCCGAGCGCCGCCGAGGCGGGGCGGGTGCGGTCGAGGCGGGGCGAGGCCGGCGGGTGGTGTCCTGGGACCCCGCCCCAAGGCCCGGAGCGGGCGGGCTCCCGGTCTTCGGTGACTCCGCCCACGCGGGTGGCTGACAAGCGGGAGCTTGGCTTTGGCCAAAGTCCCCACACGCTTTTCGGGATCAGAGGCTTGGGGCGCCAGAGGCCAGTGAGCTCGGCTTCCCTCCCCGAGGCCTCCCCTCCCGCCCTCTGTACCATGGAGTTTGAAGGCTGCGGGGCCCAGTCACCAAGAGCTGGGTGCAGCTTGACACCATGGCTTCCCCGTTCCACTCGGCAAGTCTGAGGCTGCCTCCAACCTGTGGGAGTCCCTGATGCTCGGGCCTGGGAGTGTCCAGATTTGTGGTGTGACTGTGCCCACACTAGTCCTGACATTATTAATTCATGCAACTATATTCTAAGCTCCTCGAGAGCAGCGCCCAGCATCCCTCATTAGGTGCTTAGTTAAGTGCATCTGAGCGTAGTTGGTGCTCAGAAACTGCTTGTTGATTGACTGACTTAAACACTGTATCCCTCAGTATTTATGGGATCATCTTTTCTGAGCAGTACTCTGCTGAGAACAATGAATGAGAAAAAATAAAATTCTGTCCTTGGCGAACTCACATTCAGGAGTGTTAAGTTTTGTTGCTACCTTCCACAGGCCTGGGAAAGAGGGCTTGGTGTGGGGCTGGGTGGGGGCAGCGGGAGCATGTGTTCTAAGCCTATCTCTGGAAGTTACCCCACTCTTGTATTTATCTCAGGAAAGCCCTCCTGTCTATTCCCATTAAATATACAGCCAGTCCATCAATCTGCAGGAACACTCCCTAGTTCTTTGTCTGCTTTATTTTTCTGCTTTGCACTGACCAGCATCTGAGAAAATATACACATCATACTTATTTCATGTATTATCTTTCTCTTCCTTAGAATGTCAGTTCCACAAGGGTAGGGACTTGTGTCTGTTTTGTTCACTATACCCAGCACCTAGCATAGTAGCTGATGCATGGTAGATAGTAAATAAGTAATGCATCTTCTTGTTTGTTTTTCCAACTAGACTGCTGGGTCTTATTCATCTGTGCAAACATTAATGGCTTTCGGACAAGGGAACAAACAGAAATGGTTGAGAGAGGTGGTGCTCTGTCTCGCCAAGCTAACAGGTATTGGAAGACAAAAAGGATCACAGTGCAGGCTTTTGAAAGAGACTTTTCATCCACACCACTGCTTCTCTGTGTTCATAAAACTGTATAGGGATGACTCTGGCTTGTTATCAGACCTAGGCCCTTAACCTTCAGTACATCCCAATAAACAGCATGCTCCAGCCAACAAGCCCCAGCCCAGGCCATGTAGGTTACCACTTCTGAGAGTGCATGAGTTTTCTGTTGCAACAGTTACTTAGGGACATCAAATTTTTCCCTCTTTTTGTCCCATCCACTGCCTTTCAGTTAAATGCCTGAGAACAGTAATAATATTAGTTGCTAATATTTATATAGCACTCTCTAGTTACTATCGCGAAGCTGGGTTCTGAGTTCATTACATGCATTGATTGACTGATTTCATCCTCGCAGTAACTGAGTGGGGGTCCAGGTTACAAATGAGTACACTGAGGCATAAGCCAGGAAGCTTTTGCAGTTGGGAAGGAACAGAGTCAAGATTTAAACAGATCATCTGACACAATCTGAGTTTCGTTGTTTAACTGAGCTATAACTGACATATAACATTGCATATATTTAAGGTATATAACACCTTGATTTGATATACTTTTATACTGATGAAATTCATTAATGGGGTGCATCATATAAATGAACATATTAACATACATGGCTGCCATAACTACTTCTAGTTCTTTGGGAGTCGCTTTTGGAGGGATCTGGACTCTTATAGATGAATAGCCGCTGTGGAAGAGAAAGAATACACACAGGCTTTGGATCAGGCAAATCTGGGTCAAATCCAGCCTACTACTTACCTACTGAGTGACCTTAAGCAAATCTTCAACTTTTTATTTAAAAAAATTACCTATACTGTTGTCATGATATAAAAGAGAAAATCTATAAAAAGCACTCAGCACATAGTAGACCATCAATAAAATTTAGTTTCCTTTTATTTATTAATTACTTTCTAGTTGATGTCACTTTTGGGTCTAAAATTTTTCACCTATGTATAATTTTGTCTTTTACCATATTGACTGCTCCCAGAAGAACATAGCTACCAACATAAATTAACATAAAATTTGGCATGCACTGATATATATTTTTAAATCAATTTGTCTTCCTGAATCCCAAGTGTTTTAACTGGAGACTGTAATGCCAAAGCATTTTACCAATCACTGCTTTAACATAAAAACCTTTATGGAAGGCGCCTGGGTGGCTCAGAGGGTTAAGCCTCTGCCTTCAACTCAGGCCATGATCTCAGGGTCCTGGGATCGAGGCCCACATCAGGCTCTCTGCTCAGCAGGAAGCCTGCTTCCTCCTCTCTCTCTGCCTGCCTCTCTGCCTACTTGTGACCTCTCTCTCTGTCAAATAAATAAATAAAATCTTTAAAAAAAAACTTTATGGAGGGTTAAATATCACCCAGAATTAATAGCCTATTTCTTTCAGGGCCTCAACCATCTCCTGTTCAATTGCAAGCTATCGTTACAGGCAGGAGAACACTAAAATTTACCTGGTAGCCAGAAAATGACCAACCAAAATGATCAAAATTTAAGTCTCAATGCAAAAAATTAATAGGGAAGAATAAAGAAATGAAGTAATTTGGGGGCACCTGGGTGACTCAGTTAAGTGTCTGCCTTTGGCTCAGGTCCTGATCTCAGGGGTCCTGCTCAACAGGAGGTCTTGCTCTGCAAGGAGTCTGCTCTTCCCTCTCCCCTTGCTTGTGCTGTCTCTCTCTCTCAAATAAATAAAATCTTTTTTTAAATGAATTAATTTGTTGTTCAGATTATAATGTACTACATGACAAACTACCTAAAACTTAATGACATGAAATTACAACCATTTTATTACATCTCAGGATGGTGGGTCAGAATTCTGGGCAGGGCTCAGCTAAATGATTCTTCAGTTCCATGTGGCTCTGACTGGGATCACTCACTAGAATTTATCTAGGGAAGGACCTAGTCTGAAGGGTCTAGGATGGCTTTCCCACAAGTCTGATGCTTTGGCAGGGATGGCTAGAAGGCACTCAGCTGGGATTATCAAACAGACCCTCCAGCAAGTGCCCTCTTTATCACAGTGGTTTTGGGGAAATCAGACTTCTGTATGGAGGCTCAGGTCTCCAAAAGTGAGTGTTCCAGGAACCAATGAGGAAGCTATGCTTTATGACTTAGCCCCTGAAGACCTGGCATGCAACTTCTACAACATTCCATAGCTGAACCCAGTGCAGATTCAGAGAGGGGGAATGATACTCTTTCAGCTGGAAAAACAGTAAAGAACTTCCAAACACCTTCAATCTATCACACTTGTTTTTATGAATGAGAATGGCATTAAATAAAGACCATAAAAACTCCTATATTTTTGTCCATTATTCATGTGGAAACATGTATCACTGTCAGCATTAAAGAGATTTGCAGTGAAGACCAGGAGTCATCCAGAAGATTTCAGGTTTATAGAAACATTCAAGAGTAGTGCAATTCAGAGCTGTACATTCTTTTCTTGCTCCCTTATCATTTTTCTTAAAGTTTGTCCAGTGTCTAAGTTAGCTAGATCCAGCACAGAGAAAGACGAAGTCTGTACTTCCAACATTTTGTTAATTTAACAAGTATATATTAAGGACGTTCAGTACGCCAAGCCCTCTATTAGATACTGGGGCTATATTAGTGAGAGATATAGTTCATGCCCTCCTAGAGTTTGGCAGTATATCTGGGAAAGCTTAAATAATGAGGATACAGGGTGAGAAGTTCAATAATCAGGTGCATCGGGGCGCCTGGGTGGCTCAGTTGGTTAAGCGACTGCTTTCAGCTCAGGTCATGATCCCGGAGACCCAGGATCGAGTCCCACATTGGGCTCCCTGCTCCGCGGGAAGCCTGCTTCCCCCTCTCTCACTCCCCCTGCTTGTGTTCCCTCTCTCGCTGTGTTTCTCTCTGTCAAATAAATAAAATCTTTAAAAAAAAAAAAATCAGGTGCATGGCAAGGTTTGGTTAGACCATGGAACGTGGTAGAGAAAAAGTATCCGGGTCGGATAAAGTCAAGCAGGGAAAGCTAAACAAGTAAACCCCCAAATGATAATGCCTCAAATATAATGGCAGCTTTTTTCTCAGTGAACAACTGGGTATAGGAGGTGGTGAGGGAGGAAGGTCACCTCTGTTCCTTCCGGAAGCAGACTGGTGAAGATGCTGCCCTTTTCAGCTCAAGGCTGCCCTGGTCTTCTGGGCACAGACATCTCCAGCAAGCAGAGAAGGAAAAAACCTGGAGGCTCTCTCATGGAAAGCTTTTCATGGGCCTGCACTTTTTGCGTACCTTCCTTTGGCCAGAAATTAGTCATAGGGTCCCTCTTAACCACAAGGGAGGCTGGAAAATGTAGGCTTTGTGCCCAGGAAAAAAAGAGGAAGTCGGTTTCAGAGAGCCATAACAGACTCCACTTCAAACTGGTTTTTGAGGACAACTCCGTGTTGGCCAAGTTCCTCATTTTTATAAAGGATCCCAACAAGAGCAACCCAGACTGCTAAAACCATTTTTAGTTTAGATCATTAAATTTCAGATTACATAACACATAATATGAAAAAATTAAACCTTCTTCATCCTACACCTGTTTTAAAGGATATCTAAGAAAACATGGAGAAACTGATGCTCAAGTGGGTGAGGGTGGGATTTTCATCTTCAACAGTTATTACTGATAGAACTTCTTAAAAAAACTTCTTAGCTGAGTTGTAATTGAAGGGGGAGAGTGGGAACTATATACACATGTGTGATTTAGTAAGGTTCTTAAAAAGGCTAATTACAACGGAAAGAGCAATTCGCAAGAAAACAATTTTCTTGGCATCTGACTCAATCTTCACTGATTACAACAAACACCAGGACAATAAATTTGTTAGTCTGAACAACGGAAGAGAAAAGAGCTCCAGAAGTTCAGCCCCTGCCACCTCTGGGCACATCTGACCCCATTAAAGGTTTTTGCTTTGTTTCAAACTGTCGGGAGAGGTGGACTTTCTTTTTTCTAACAGTCTACTTTGAAATCTTTGTTTTGTTTCTCCCCCAGAAGTGTACCTGTCACCTCACTGCAAGGCTAGTTTTCTCTGAGGAATTAGACAGCCGGGAGGACATAGCTACATATGGACTTCCCAACTCAAGGAGGCTCACTTTCTGAAAGGAAGTCCGCCTTCCTCTGCTAATGTTCCCGTATGAAAAACAATAAAAATATCGACACTGATGGTTAATTTTATGTGTTGACTTGACTGGGCTAAGCGATGCCTAGAGAGCTGGCTAGATATTATTTCTGGGTGGGTCTGCGAGGGTATTTCTGGAAATAGATTTGACTCTGTAGACACTCTCACCAATGGAGGTGGGTGTCATCCAATCTCTCGAGGGCCTGAAGGGAACAGGAAGTGGGAGGAAGAGTGAATTGCCTCTCCCCGCCTGAGTTGGGACATCCATCTTCCACCCTCAGACGCTGGCATTCCTGATTCTCCAACCCTCAGAGTGGACTGAATTATACCACCGACTTCCCTGGTTCGCTAGCTCATAGCAGATTGTGGGACCCTCAGCCTTGGTAATTGTGTGAATCAATTCCTAAAATAAATCACCCCCTACATAGATATAATCCCAATGTCTATATATAGAAGAAAACAGAACCAATAGGATATATCTATCTGCATCTGTAGTTCCACAGATATAATATAGAAAAATTTTCCCAGCAAATGTTATATGTCTATACAGATATATCTACATAGTTATATAGATACACAGTTGACCCATGAGCATGGTTTTGAATTGGGCGACTCCACCATTACACAGATTCTTTCAATAAATAGACATAGAGGATGATGAATGTATTTCTCTTTCTTGTGATTTTCTTAATATCATTTCCTGTAGCTTACTTTATTATAAGCATATATAATGCATATAATATATAAAATATTTAATCAACTGTTTACATGATTGGTAAGGCATCCCAGTCGATAGCAGGCTATTAGTGGTCAAGTGTGGGGGGAGACAAGAGCTAACCATAACTCCCACCCCCTGGGGCACCTGTGTCCCATTGATTCTGTGTCCCTGGGGAACTCTTATACACACACCAAAAGCCAACTAAACAAAAACATCCCACTGTCACTTTGGATAGCTGGTTAAAAAGCTCAAGTAGCTTGCAACTATTAGAGGGCTGATCTACTAAAGAAGTTTTTTAAAGAACCCAGTAATTCTGATTTGGGTGGGGGAGTTGTGTGAAAATGTGTTTTGGAAAGACTAGTCTTTGATCAGGATCTTGAAGTACAGGATCCAGATAATTCAACAAGCTTGCTTGCAAGCTTCCTCATTTCTTATTTCTCCCTCCTCACCAGAAAAACCCTGTGGGCACCAGGATAATGCCAAACACTCCCTCTAACAATGATTAGCTTCATGTTCTGGAATTAGAAATAGGCTGGAATGCAAATATCCCCAAGGGAACTCACACTGCAACAAAGACTCAGGTAAGACACAAAAATTGTTGCAGATTCTTCTGGGATACCAGGGTTTGATCAAGAAGTTGAAAGCTACATGGGGAAGGTTAGAGAAAGGAAATCACTAGTTATTTCACAACTTTGCTACTTTTAGCTTATTTAGAATAGTGGGCACCAGGTTGGATAACTATAATTGCTGTATCCTTTGGATACTTACTTTGTGTCCAGCATGGTCTTTGATGTACATTATTTCATTAAATCTTTGTACAACTCTATGAAGCATTATTATCCCTATGCTATAGATGGAAAAAATGAAATCCTAGAGAGGCAGATTACAAGTCTGGTATAGTTGATACTCGGATTTAAACTCAGGCCTGAGTCCAAGCCCTAACTTTCTCAACTACTGCCTAGTAAGTGAATTTGGGAAAGAAGTCAAACATTTAAACATAACTCTGAAAGTTCAACTTTTCACCTTCAGGTAAATCAATGGTCAATTAGAACAGATTATTACTTCTGTTCCCAAAGGTTGTCTGGAATACTGACTCCTAAAACAACCCCTCAGGCCAGTCTAATGATTTTTATTGCCCTGATACTTAGATGCAGTATTTTTTATTTTCTAGAAATCTTTTTCTAGGGAAGTGGGGAAACTGGGTAGCCTGACTTTGGCTGAAATTTTAAGGGAGGAGAAAGTTGTAAGGCTTTGTTTCTATTAAAGCTTTTGCCATGTCTTCTAAAATGGCCTTATGACAGTCATTGTTAGGCTAAGACATCAGGAATAAAAATAAATTTAAACCTTTTATTATTATCCGTATTATCTACAAAAACCTAAAACATTTTCCCAGCTCACATTTTAGAGGCTGATTTCTCCTCTTTTATGTCTTGTCTGATTATTCTGTTATTAGGGAGTCCAGAAAAAGTGCTTTTTGGTGACTCTCGGGCATGTTTTTATGATTCTTATTATTTATACACTTTATTAAATGCCATCTGCTTTAGCTTTATTAATGTTTTATTAAGGCCCATCTGGCAGTTGTTATAGATCATATAGACTCTCCAATGAGTAGGTTCTCACCCATGAATAAATTATCAAGTGTCATGATTAGCAAAAGAGAGTTTAAACTGGGTAGTAGAAACAACAGCGGACCAGGACACACATGTCCCAAGGCTGCCCCCAGCAGGTCTTATGGCCAGCACAGTCCTTTTGCCTCTCTGGGCCCCATGTGTTTCATTTGAAAACTGAAGGTTGGACTCAGTCTCTGAGATTCTGGTTCTGAAGCTCAAATGCAGTGCTGTGGACCCAAACCCCAGGAACACGGGGGAGGGGATTCTGTATGGAGGTAGCTGGTCAAGCTGTGGCCTGGGACCTACTGATTTAGGATGGGTGGGAAGAAGGAAGAGCAGGCAGGTGCAGCGTTATATAGGATTTGGGGCAGGAATAGAGAACTGAGCCTGGAAAGATAGAAAGACAGCAGATTGGGGAGGGCTTTACCTGATAAGAGGAATTAACAATTAGATCTTTACCACTGTTTCCCTCCTCCCTGGCCTTAGCTCTCTTTAGTCCTTGGGAACCATTCACGTGGGTCTAGCCAAAGAGATTGGTCTCCTTAGTGGGTTAAACATTACCCTTAAAGCACAGTTTCCTAAAGGGTACAGCACGCGAGCAATGAGTGGACCTAGAAATCGAGACCTTCAGCCCTTGAGATGAGTCACTGGCTGGGTAGTACATAAACACTTTATTTTTCTATGTGTGCCATGATATGGTAAAGATTGGGAGCACTACCTTGAATTAATCTGGTCCACCAAATTAATTTGTTCAGCAAATGGTTTTTTATCAGCAGTTCAAGCAAAAAGCACTTATATTAAATTGTATAATCAATTGTATTACTATATAATTACTATACAAGCAATTATACAATTGTACAATTATATTAAATTCTTTCATAAACTGAATATTTTAACTCCCCCCAAAATTCATCTATCGATATCAAATTTCCAGTGTGATGGTATTTGGAGGTGGGACCTTTGGGAGGTAATTAGGGCATAAGGGCAGAGCCCTCTGACTGGGAGTAGTGCCCTCACCAAAGAAGTCCCACAGAGCTCTCTTCCCCTTCTGCCACGTGAACTATGAAATGGGACCTTACTGGACACCAAATCTGTCTTGATCTTGGATTTCCCAGCCTCCAGAACTGTGAAAAATAAATCCTGTTGTTTAGAAATTGATATTTTGTTACAGCAGCCCAAAAGAACCAAGACAATTATATTAAGTTATATTATATATTGTGTTAATTAAGTGAACAAAAGAAGTTGGAGAAAATTCGCTCAACACACACATTCCCTGAGGCCATGATACATGCCAGACACTGGACTAGGCATAAGGGATACAGCTATAAACAACAGATAAGAACAGACTGGAACTCCTGCCCTCGTGAAACGCATATTCTAATGGGTGAAATGACAATAACAGGAAAATAGAGAAAACACACTTCCAGTTTCCAATGGGCATGTAAGGAGCTTACTGTCATCATGACAGCATCACTGTCATCATGCCACCCTAACAATAAGTGAAAAGTTGAACAAACTGAAAGACCAACAACTCTTCTTTGATTTGTTGTGAAGTGGGGTCACAGGGCAAACAGCTCTCCTAGAGACAGAAAAATACAAAGAATCACAACTGACCACAGCAGAACCCACCGCAGGAGCCAGGGCCAGGGGAGGAAAACCTGACCTAGAATTGATGAATTACTGGAGGCTCACAGCAGACAAGTATAAGAGTTAAAAACTTTCTACGCTTTTATGAGTTTTACCTCTAGGACCTCTAGCAGGTTCTCACAGTGAATACTGGAGAAAAATCTTCCAATTCTTTCAGCAGAGAAAGAGAAAGAGTAACCATCTAAAAATGTACCAGTCCATCAGTTCTTCTCAACACTCTCCTTAACTGTCTTCAACATGATCTCCTTCATCAAGGCCTAAGCTGTTGAGGCTTTATCAGAGCCTGACCCAACCGGGGAGGAGAAATACCCAACTTCAGCTCCTCTAGCCATCCTGTCCCCCCTCAGGGGGATAGGGAGCTGAGAAGTTCTTGTGAATTTCACAGCCCACCTGCACAGGCTCTCTAAAAGACTGAGATCTAACAAGATAAATAAATAAATAAAATAAAAGACTGAGATCTAATCGTAGAACTGTGGACCCCTTGACCTCCCCCCAACCACCTTACCACCACATCACTAAAGGCCTATGTACCACAGTTTCTTTACTCAGTGCATATATAATGCCCGGCTTTAAACAAAAAACCACAAGGCATTCTAAAAGGCAAAACCAAACCAAACCAAACTAAAACAAAACCAAAACAGTGTTTGAAGAGACAGTGCAAACATCAGAACCAGGCTCAAATATGGCAGGGATGCTTGTATTATCAGACCTGGAGTTTAAAACAACTATGCTGAGGGTTCTGATGAAAAAAAGGAGAAAGCATTCAATAACAGATGAGTAATTGGAATATAAAAAGAAGTATTTGGTCTTGAATATACAAATAAGTATTTGGTCTTTGTGCCTGTTTCCTGGCACAGAGCTCTTCAAACTCTTGGAATCTCCTAAGTGATGAATGTCTTTGGCATGCTAATGAAATGACTCTTGGTTGAGGGGTGCCAAATAGATTTGGGATGAGAGGGGCTCACCAGAAAAACCATACCATGTGATTAGAAGATTGGAAAATTCAACCTCACTCGTGATCTCTGGGGAGGACAAAAGGAGTAGAGATTATGCTCAATCACCAAGAGCCAATGGCTTAATCAATTGTGCCTCTGTAAAGGAACTTCCATAAAAACCCATAAACAATAGGGTTTGAAGAACTTCCAGGTTGGCAAACATATTACGGGGCTAGGAGGGTCCCATGCTCTGGTGTAGAGGCTTCTGGCCCCTCACCCTATATCTTGTCCTATGTGTCTCTTCCCTTTGAATGTTCCTGAACAATGTATCCTTTATAACAGACTGGTAATAGTAAGTAAAGCGCTTTCCTGACTTCCATGAGTTGTTCTAGTAAATTATCTAGACTGAGAAGGGTGTGGTGGGAATCTCCAAATTTATGATGAAGTGAAACAAGAGTAAGGATAACCTGGAGACCTGATACTTCTAACTGGTGTCTGAGGCAGGGGTGATTTGTGGGACTGAGCACTTAACCCATGAGGCTGTGCTAATTCTGGGAATTGGTGTCAAAATTGAACTGAATTATTGGAAACGCACTTGGTGTTGAAGGACTGGTGAATTGGTTGGTGTTAGGAAACACTCCAGAAAGAGCCTAAGAGCAAAGTAAGCAAAGAGAAGAAAGCTCTGAGAAGGAATTAAAAAGAAATACTAGAGAGGTGCCTGGGTGGCTCAGTAGTTAAGCATCTGCCTTCAGCTCACGTCATTATCCTGCAGTCCTGGAATTGAGCCCCGCATCGGGCACCCTGCTCGGCGGGAAGCCTGCTTCTCCCTCTCTCACTCCCCCTGCTTGTGTTCCCTCTCTAGCTGTGTTTCTCTCTGTCAAATAAATAAATAAAATCTTTAAGAAAATAAAAAATAAAAAGAAATACCAGATAGAGATCAGAAACATTGAGAATACCAAAAGAAGACTCTGAGAGAGGATCAGAAGAAATATCTGAAGCAATAATGACTGATAATTTCCCTAAATTAATGTCAGACTCCAAACCACAGATCCAGGAAGCTCAGAGAACACCAAGCATGACAAAGGCCGAAAAAAGAAAAGAAAAAAACCTTAAAATATCCACCCCAAAAAACAAACAAAAAATCAGCAAAAAATCAAAAAACAAAAACCCAAAAGACCCAAACCCAAGCCCAAACCCAACAAACTATACCTGAGCACAGCCTCCTCCAACTGCAGGAAATGAGAGAAAGAAAAAAATCTCGGAAGAAGTAAAATGTAAGGCATGTTAGATAGTGGCAAACGCTAATGGAGAAAAAAAGTCAAGGGAGGACAAAGGAGTTATAGAGGAAGGAGGAAGAAAGGTCTGGAATTTTCCAGAGTGGCCAAGGAAGGCCTCCCTGGAATGGAGATCTTTTAGTCAAATTCCTGTGAGCTCTGGAATTCATGGACACTTTAAGAATGTTTTTCTTTATTTGGAGCCTGTAATAGGCCCTGTGGTGCCACTGGAGAGGTGTAACCAGATGGCGTCCTGGATCTTACAGACTGTGTGACCTGACATTCTGGGCCTCCAGTCCACATCTCAGCTGAGCTCCTTTCTACAGGACCTACAGTCGCAAGAACCACTCTGCCCCTGCTCCTTGCGTGGCTGCCCTTTGCTTATCTTCAGGTCTCAGCTTCAGCTTTACTTTCTACTGGCAGCATTCCCCACCCACAGTCTTAAGAAGCTCTCTCTTATATATGCTCACTTCTTTCTTCCTAATAATTTTCTTAATTGTAATTAATTCATTGGTGTATAACTATCTAATGTCTGTTTTTCCTGCTAGAATGTAAGCTCTGTAAGAGGGACAGTCATACTGACCTCTGCTCACTGCTACCTCCAAAGAATCTCTCAGAATGTCTAGCACACAGTAGGCACTCCACAAGGATATTGTGAATGCATAGATGAATGAATTAACTATCAAGTGGCTGTTGCTTAGAGAGCATTCTAAATTAAGCAAATGGCACAATTAAGTAATTGGCATGTATTTGGTGTCTAATAAGTGATAGCTGCTGATTTTATGGATGTATTTCTTTTTTTTTTTAAAAGATTTTATTTATTTGATAGAGAGAAACACAGCCAGAGAGGGAACACAAGCAGGGAGTGAGAGAGGGAGAAGCAGACTTCCACTGAGCAGGGAGCCTGATTCGGGGCTTGATCCCGGGTCTCCGGGATCATGACCTGAGCCGAAGGCAGTCGCTTAACCAACTGAGCCACCCAGGCGCCCCTATGGATGTATTTCTTATCAGATGTTAGTAGTTCCTGTGATTAATTTGGTTTATTTCTTTGCAAAAGCTGCTGGGATTTTAGAACTGGGATTTCAGCACTTTCTTAAGAAATCCAGGTCACTAGAATTTAGAGGGGCATTTTTTTCTGGTTTGTTGCCTCTCCTGCTATATACTTATACTGTGTGTGTGTGTGTGTGTGTGTGTGTGTGTGTGTGTGTGTGTGTGGCGTGAGACTTAATCTCAGAAAATAAAGAATCCAATACCCAGGAACTTGGGGTTTTTCAAACAATAAAACACCCAATACCATTCAAGGACCTGTGGGAATGAGATGCGGCAAACAGTAGGTGCTGGTTAGGGTACAGGACTGAATTGTTAGAGGACACTAGGCTCTTGAACCCTGAACTGCCTTTGTGGTCTGGGAGGCTGCAGGCAATGGTGGTGTACAAGACGGCACTCAGCAACAGAATAAACTTTTCTTTTCCCACCTCCTTTCTGAAGAGTCCGTCTTTAGTCTCCTGGAAACTCATCAGTGACAATAAAAACATGTTTTCATCTTATTTTCTTTATAAATGCAATTGCATTCAGGCACTTACAAGTTCCTGGGTAGAAACAAACCCAGTGTTTAGTTTTATGTTGCTGTTTAAATCACTTGGGCTGTAATTCTAGTTTATGATTTAGACATCTCAACTTACATAACCAGTATCTGAGGCACACTGAAAAAAATTAAGTTTGATAGCTTAGATAAAGTGCTATTCTTATTCCTTCACATTTTAGTGCCAGTCATAAATCCATATATCCATGGCCTTCATTTTAATATAGTTTATGACTAATTCACTTTGTGTTCATCTTTGATGGCAATTCATACTGTTCTTCCATTTACTGATTTGTAATCGGTTCTTGTTTTCATATGCCTTATGGAGACTCTCAACTTCAGATATATTATGCAGATCTAAAGAATTTTTAAGACTAACGGTCATAGTCACATTGCAATTTGTCAGTATAGCTCCCTCTCTCACCCACCTTTACAAGTAAAGGCTTTATAAGGGCGCCTGGGTGGCTCAGTCGGTTAAGTGACTCTGGATTTTGGCTCAGATCATGATGTCAAGGTCATGAGACCCAGCTCCACGCCGGGCTCCACACGGGGCGTGAAGCCTGCTTAAGATCCCCTCTCCTCCTCTAGCACCTCTCCACCCCTCCCCCGAAATAAAGGTTAAAGTCTTCAGCAGTCTTTCTGTTCCTTCTGACATAGTGATGCAAACCCTTGGGTTTGCAGAACCATGGAGCTTACAGAGGTACAGATGAAAACATCTCTTGGAAGGAACTCTTTCTAGAATCTGCTGTGCTCCCGCTGAGTTGGTCTAACACCCTTCGTCAGTTGTAGAAAGTTCTGTGACTCCTACTTCCTGGGGTTATGGGAAGACGCAAATGCCACAGCTGCGTCTTCTGTTGTTCCCTGTACAACCATCTGCCTGCTTATTCTTCATGGTTTCTGACCCCTTTTTATCTTTTAATTTCCCTGTGCTTACATAAATGTGTATCTCTTAGAAGCACAAATCTCTTGGGAAAGTATGTGAGGTCTAGGTGATAAACAAGTCATCTGGCTTCTTTAGGAGGGGAATGGACAGTCTTTCTAAGAGACTGAGTAGCAGTCCGAGTAACCATCCTCAGGCTCCCTCGTAACTCCTCCATGACTCCTCCAAGGATGCCCTCTCTCTGCGAGTCACTTTCTGGCAGCATCACTCTTTTGCCGCTTCCCATAAACAGTATCACGGTCACTTGCTTGACTTTTTAAATAATTCATATTTCATCTGGAACCCTCAAACCAGAACCAGGACCTCCCCAGAGATTTCATGTATTTCCTAGGATTTCAATCTCATCCTCACGTGTGGCTTTGAGATCCTGGGTCTGCAAACTCCCCTATGCTTACCTAGTCCCTCCTCTCTTTGGGGGTGAGCCAGCTATGGATTTGGGTCCCTGTCTTTCATTCACACAAATATCACCTCTGCAAGGCATATGCGTGCGGAAGATGTTACTAAATGCCTGGGGAAATAAAAAGACTTTAAAAGAAAAGAAAATAATCAACTAAAAATTACACAGTAGGTGGTGTTGGCATTCTGCTCTTGGTGGTTTGTCTTCAGCAGAGCCATACTCTTGGCGCGTCATAGTGTTTTTTCAAATTAATTTTCCCAATGAAGACAGTTCTCCTAAGAGGAATTCCAATACCAGGTTTTATGGTGATTGTTCTCTCATCCTGTTACACAATATTATATGGACACATTATCTTCCTACCTCTGTGTTAAGTCTAGGAAGGCAAAGACCTTCTTAGAACTTTCTTAATAATTCAGGAGAAGGGAAGGGCATGAATAATGGCCATATACTGTGTGTCAGACATCCTGCTAGATCATTTTCTACATGTTATTTTATTTATTTCTGCGCTGTGAAGTCAGGGTGGTTCTCTTCCTTGACCTAGAAACAGGCTCAGAGATTAAATCATTTGCCTAAAGACCACAGTGTTTAGAATGCAAAATAAACACAATTTGTGAAACAACTAGAATTCCATGATTCTTTAAGCTTCCAAAGTGTGGTTCAAGGTTGCTTCTCCCTCTCCCCAAATCCCACCTGCCCCAACCTCCTTCATGGACTCTTTGCTAAGGGGGTGCTGTGGCCAAGAAGTGCTCCTGGGTGTTGGCCATGTTGGTTGTGCTGATCAATCCTATGTGACTAACACAGTGGCCACAGTGGTGGGCCACTGGGAAAAGAGAAGTCTCAGAAATGGGAAGATGAATTTTGTCTCACTGTAAGCCAGCTCCTGGGTGTAATAGTTACTTATTTTAACTTTTTTTTTTTAGGATTTTTATCTATTTGACAGAGAGAAACACAGCCAGAGAGGGAACACAAGCAGGGGGAGTGAGAGAGGGAGAAGCAGGCTTCCCGCCGGGCAGGGAGCCCGATATGGGGCTCGATCCTGGGTCTCCAGGATCATGACCTGAGCCGAAGGCAGTCGCTCAACCAACTGAGCCACCCAGGCGCCCCTTATTTTAACTTTTTATTATGAAAAATGTCAAACCTTGGGGTGCCTGGCTGGTCAGTCCATTGAATATGTGACTCTTGATCTCTGAGTCATGAGTTTGAGCCCCACATTGGATGCAGAGCCTATTAAAAAAAAAAATAGAAGAAAAATGTCAAATATCTATCAAAGACATAATAATATAATAAACTCCCCGTACCCATCCATCATCCAGCTTCAATTATTATCAACTCATGGACAGTTCTATTTCATCTGCCTCCACCCCTACCTCTTCCTGGCTACCACCATTTTATTTTGAAGAAAATCCCAGGTTTCATTTGATGACCAGGTCTTTGCCACTTCATCAAGATTCACTTTTATGTCATTAAAAATTTCAATTAAGGGGCGCCTGGGTGGCTCAGTTGGTTAAGCAACTGCCTTCGGCTCAGGTCATGATGCCGGAGACCCGGGATCGAGTCCCACATTGGGCTCCCTGCTTGGCGGGAGGCCTGCTTCTCCCTCTCTCACTCCCCCTGCTTGTGTTCCTCTCTCACTGTGTTTCTCTCTGTCAAATAAATAAAATCTTTAAAAATAAAATAAAACAAAATTCAATTAAAAGTAAAGTCTTAATGGGCTGTCTTAATTAAAGCCTCCTGGAGCAGATAGAACTGCTATTGCACAAAGGAACCCATGAAATGGGCACTGAAAGTGTGCTTTGTCAGCTTAGCGTTGGCCTCACTTTGCCATTTCTTTCTTTTTTTTTAAAGATTTTATTCATTTATTTAACAGAGAGAGACACAGTGAGAGAGGGAACACAAGCAGAGGGAGTGAGAGAGGGAGAAGCAGGCTTCCCACTGAGGAGGGAGCCTGATGCAGGGCTCGTTCCCAGGACCCTGGGACCATGACCCAAGCTGAAGGCAGATGCTTAATGACTGAGCCACCCAGGCGCCTTTCACTTTGCCTTTGCCTTCACTTTCACTTCCAGAAAAACAAGGTCATACTTGTCTGTGAGCTGAAGGCCTCTGCCCCCATGATGCATCACTCCCCACTCATGCCCAGATAGCCAGAGCAACTTAAGTGCCTTTGATATGAGACATATCCTATGTCCAGCTCCAAAAATGATTTACTTCCCAATCCAATCTGATGCAAATTGTGTCCTTTTACTGCCTAAAAGACCACAAATTTATTTATTTGTGTGATACAGAAGTATGTATAATAGAAGTAGTACTAAAAAGTGAAAAATTATATGCCAAAATATTAACAGCATTTTCTCGGGGTGTTATAAACCCAGGAAATTTCCAGCTTATTTTTTCCTTGTAACTTATAATTACTTAATTTTTTTCTATTTCTAAAGGTAATGAATTATTTTTATGCTTAGAAAAAGGAGCAAAAATGTCCACTATAAGGAATATAAATTCCAAAGAAGCTTTTATAGAAAATGACATATCAGGGCCCCTCCACAGGTTGAACACCTTGGGATAAGTGAAAAGTGAAAAAAATGTTTTAATCAATCAACAGAATTTTGACACCCTAGAAATTCTTTGCAGTTCTCTGCTGTGCCCATGGATAGATCAAAATCTGACCCTTCTTGCAGTCTGAACCCAAACCATACCCACAGCCTGACCAGCACTCCTAGGGTTACTACTGCATGGAGCAGGGAACAGTGAGGAAATGTAGCTGAGAAATCAAAGCTTGGGGGTTTTAGGTGGCTCTTGGGGACAGGAGATAGGATACTTGAAACTAAGGCTTTCCTGGAAAACCTAGAAATACAGAGGAGGGCCAATGGCTCCTGTTGGGGCCATCCTTGCAGGTGGCTTCCAGAAAAACAAAGTCATACTTGTCTGTGAGCTGAAAACCTCTGCCCCCATGATGCATCACTCCAACTCTCACGCCCAGATAGCCAGAGCAACTCAAGTGCCTGATATGAGAGACGTGTCCAAGGAGATCAAATCCTAGTGAGTTTTATTTATTGTTTGCATTTATCTTTAAAATAAAAAAAAGTCTATGAAACCAAACTCCATTTCCTAATTTTTCTGCAAAGAACATGCATTGTGTGATTTTAAAAAATAAACAAATTCATTTTGTCCATGAATCTACTTTAGCTTCTAATTTGTTCCCCACAAAGGCTCTCAGTGAAAGGCTGAGTACGAAAGATGGGGAAAGGGATGAGAGAAAGGGCAAAAGAGGAGGAGGAGAGAACGTGTGTGTGTGTGTGTGTGTGTGTGTGTGTGTGTGTGTGTGTGTGTGTAGGCAGGCAAGTCAGCCCAGACTAGTCAGTAGGTTTCAAAAAGTGACTACCCATTGAGAAAGGGAAAGAGAGGGACAAGGTTACAGCCAGAAGATGATCAGGCCTCAGTCTCCAGGAGGCTGAGTAGTGAGAGGCTGGAACCCAGACACAGGCCAAGTAGTCAAGGGGGTCTGAGAGCCCAGCCAAGGAGCATTGAACCTTAGGTAGGGCAACAACAAAAAAGCAGTCAACAGGTTCTTTAGACCAAACGTATCTGTATTAATTAGGAGACAGGAGAGGGTAATATAGACAACAAAACCCCCTGATACAGTGGCTTCATCCAGAGAGAAGGGTTTAGTGTTCATTTGTTTTTTACTCTCTTTCAAACAAGAGCTTGAGTAGGGGGTCCAGAGCGGATGTAGCAGCTCAATGAACTGGGGGCCAACTGTCCAGTTTGTCTAGGACCATGGAGGTTCCTGGTTATAGGACTTTCAGTGTTCAGTTTTCCCAGGGAAAGTTCTGGGCAAATCACCTCAAGTTGGTGACCCTGGAATTCCAAGTCCACTGCCCTTGTTGGTTTGCCAACATGCAGTTTTCACCTTCAAGTGTGGGACAACTGCTCCGGTTTTCACCATTCTGTCCATGTGCAGCCAGCAGAGAAGCAGAAGTCCCCAGAAACTACACATATCCCCTCTGCTCACAACTTTATAGTTAGGATACAATCACACAGCTGCACTGAGCAGGACTCTGAGAAACCTCATTAGCTGGTAACCATGTGCACAACCAAAATTTCTATTATTCTGGAATCAATATTGTAGGGACAGCTGATAAACTGCCATCATACTTAGCAGATAATATATCACAAGGCCTGCCACAGTCCGTGAGCCTCTTCTGAGTGGTTTTCTGCCAAGTTGTCAGACCCTCTGCCCAGGCCCCAGCTCAGTGGAGAGGGCTCGGCCAAGTATGGGCACTTACAACGCTGTCAGTAGCTGGTGAGGTGGCCTGACACGACAATCTTACAGACCAGGGTGCGACTCATTTCTGGAAAATTAGAACTCTGCATATATTTAGAGGCAGATGCTGAAAGATATACAGAGAGAATTTAGGCTGGGGAAACTGAGTGAGCAAAAGACGTAAGCAAGAGAAAGTGGTCAAGTGAGGAGCAGCTGGTAACTGTAGGATGGCAGGTGCAGCAGCGGAGAAGCTCAGGAGGGCAGGTCACTGGTCCTTGAGGAGGAAAAGATAAGCTTTTCGATGGAAGTGGGTGGGGTGCTGTATAATGTTCTAGTTCCAGAAATACATTCCATTTTCTAGAGGCCTGGGAGGAAGGCTGCTCCTGCACACTGGGTGACACCTTAATTTCCATCCCAGGTTGGGGAAGTGACAATAGGGTATGTCTCCTGTGTGTGTGTGTATGTGTGTGTGTGTGTGTGCATATGTGTGTGTATGTATGTGTGTGGTGCCATGTGTGTGCATTCAGCTGGAGAAAAAAAACAACAGCTAAAAATGGCCTATGGAGTAAGGACATCTGTCATTTCATGTATTAAGATGTGCAGAGAATGGGCGGTTTGAGGAAGGCTGATTCAGAGACCTGACGACATCACCCAGAGCCAAAGCTCTGCCTGCTGTTTCTCAGGCCACTCTCAGCCCCCTGGCACTGTCCTCAGGCTCGCTTTTTCCTGGCTCCAGGATGACTGCAGAAACAAGCCACACAAGTGATAGTCCACGGCAGGAAGGGCGACTGTTCTTATTGTATTCCTTTGTGAAACTGGAAAACATTTCTTTTTTTCCTTTTTTTCTTTTTTAAAGACTTTATTTATTTATTTATTTATTTATTTATTTATTTATTTATTTATTTGACAGAGATAGAATACAAGCAGGCAGAGCAGGAGGCAGAGGGAGGAGAAGTAAGCTACCCATGGAACAGGGAGCCCGATGCCGGGCAGCCACTCAACCAACTGAGCCACCCCGGCGCCCTTGGAAAACATTTCTAAAGCTGCCAATGAGTCCCCTCCCTGCTCCATCTTGTAGCCCAGAATTGCGTCTCATGTCCCTGCCTAAATCAGTCATTGGCTGAAGGAAGTACTGCCATGTAGCCTAAGCCTGATCAGGAGGCTGGGGCCAGAGCTGGGCTTCGTCTCTTCTCAAACGCAAGGCTGCCCATATCCAAAAAGACCCAAGTTCTGTTAGTAAGTAAAGAGGAAGATGAATGAGTGACTCTGGGAAACAATCTATAGTGTCTGAGGCAGATCTGAAGGTCAGCTGATTCTTCTGGTCGGCCTCCTGGGGGTGGGTCGGTCGTGTCTTGTGAAATCACATTAAAGGGTCAGAAACAGTTTTGCCACCTGACCCTTTCTGGAGTATTGATACAGCAAAGGTCAGTTTATAAATCGGGATAGCGCTTTATCGGTTTGTAATGCTGCAAATGCCTCTCCACTGGCTGGAAAGCGCATGTTTACTATCCAGCAGAGAATAGCTAAATAGCCAAATTAATATCCAGAAAGTGTCTTGGTTGAGCATAACATCAAAGCAAAGGGTGCCGGATGGTCTGGCGCCCTTCCATGTCTGTGCCACACACTTCCACACCTCTTTTCTGTTGCCCGCCTTATTTTCTTTGCCTAGAACACCCTCGTTGTCTTTCACTGTGTAGAAATGCCCATTCAAAACTTAAGGGTCCCATCTGTGAAATCCTCCCTGATCTCCATCCCAGTAGATCCAAATCCTCTTTTGTGAAGTTTCCACAGGTTGTATTTCTTCTCTCATTGTACTGTAATTCTTGGTCATCTTTGTCTGTCCCATGGATGGCAGAATGGCTCTTCTGGGACCTACCAGATTATAGAAGAGTTGTTCTCAGACTTTGGTGTGTATAAGAATCCCCAAATCAACACAAGACTTTCTTTGGTAAAAATCTTATTCTTGAGCACCTGGGTGGCTCAGTGGGTTAGGCCTCTTCCTTCAGCTCAGGTCATGAT
The DNA here is from genome assembly GCA_004023965.1 of Spilogale gracilis. NCBI lineage: Eukaryota > Metazoa > Chordata > Mammalia > Carnivora > Mephitidae > Spilogale > Spilogale gracilis. The sequence continues at coordinate 154,172 of PITA01002214.1, forward strand.
CTCAGGGTCCTGGGATGGAGGCCCACATCGGGCTCTCTGCTCAGCAGGGAGGCTGCTTCCTCCTCTCTCTCTGCCTGCCTCTCTGCCTACCTGTGATCTCTCTCTCTGTCAAATAAATAAATATTTTTTAAAAAATCCTATTCTTATGGGCACCTGGGTGGCTCAGTCCTTAAGTGTCTGCCTTTGGCTCAGGTCATGATCCCAAGATCCTGGGTTCGAGACCCACTCCGGACTCCCTGCTCAGTGGGAAGCCTGCTTCTCCCTCTCTCATCCCTCCAGCTTATGTTCCCTCTCTTGCTATCTCTCTCTCTCTGTCAAATAAATAAATAAAATCTTAAAAAAAACCTATTCTTGGCTAGACTATAGCCCTACACACTATGGAATAAAAGAAAGCTGATTTACGTCACCATCTAACTTATTTCTAGCCCAATAAATTAGAAGAAGCTATCCACAGCCGGCTTATGAATAGTACCTATTGTATTACTAGTTGGTGGCAGTTCAAAGAACATATTTAAGGACTCTAGGACTAAATACATGTGTATTTTTCTGACGAGCTTTGTGGATGTGGCAATATAATTTCCATACAACAAAATTCACCAAGTTAGAAGAAATGTCATATTCCCAGGCCCTAGCCCCAGAGTCCAACTCAGTAGGCTGTGGATGGGGACAGAAATCTGCATATTAACTTGTGTCTCAGTGACCTGGAAGCCGGGGTTCTGGGCCACATTCTAGGAAACCCTGGGGGGGCCCATGATCTTCTTTGCATATTCTGCACTAGTGCTGGAGAAATTGCAGTGTACCAGGATGGGGGCCTTCACCTCGAGTGTACTGAATGGGCAATCACAAATCTTTCCCTATAAAACCTTTCCAAGGAAATCAACAAAATCTCCATTTTCTGCCCCAAGTCTGCGTGGTTCAGTGGAAAGAGCCCTGGACAGGGAGTGAGAGCACGAGTACGGAACACAAAACCATCTTCTAAAAGCCGTAGGTGCTTGAGCTGAGGCTGGTGGGTGGGGAGGTAGGAGTTTGGTAGACGTGGCTAGAGTGTGCAGAGGGGTGGGGGTCCGGGACTGCAAGGAGCTCAGTGGAACAGGGCAGCGCCTGCGGGGTGCTGATGAGAAGGCCGAGGGCAGTCAGAGGCCAGTAAATTTAATCCTCGTAAAATAGTAAACATAAAATAGCCCCGCAAAATAGTAAACATAACCATTTCTTGAGCCCTCACTCTCCACTGAACACTAGGGTAAGCAGTGACACACATTCTGTACAGCTTAGTGCTCTGTTTCTCACACTATCTGGTCTCAAGACCAGATATGCTCTTAAAAACTCTGTGCTCTTGAGAAAAACTTTGCACTATTAAAAGTTAGAGATCCCTAGAGAACATACATTTATGTAGGTTCTATCTATGGATGCTCACTGTATTAGAAATTCAAACTGAGCAATTCAAAATATGAATGTATTTAAAATATTAACCAAAAATCCACTATATGTTAACATAAAAACATACTTTCAGTGAAATAGATCTACAGGTTCTAAACAAAAACCAAACTGAGGGAAGAATAGCCTCATTTTACATTTTTGCAAACATCACTAAATGTCTGGCTTGCAGATGGACAGCTGAACATAGCGTATCTGCTATCTTCTGCATCAACCTGTTGCATTTTCACAGCTCAGAGCTTCTGGAAAATGCCACTGTACACTCGTGAGATGAGAGTGAAGAAGGCAAATAAGGTCAATGTTATGATGAAACCATGAGAGCTTGCACTTCCCTTGGATGGGTCCTGAGGACCTGCAGGGGTGCCCAGACCACTTTCTGAGAAGCATTGGCCAAGAGGCTAAGAGCACCTGCATCCTGGCTTTATCAGGCAGGAAGAAGATCGTGACTCCAAGCTAGGTCTCGGTTTCCTCCTAGGTAAAGCGTGATGCTAAAGGAGCCTGAACTAGTGATGAACACTGGGTGAGCACTCACAAAGCGCAGCCAGCAGTGCTCCTCACAGATGCCCTGGGGAGTAGCCCCAGCTGAAAACTGAGGAAGCGGACCCTCTGAATAGCAGAGCCAGAATTCCAACCCTAGTCACTTGGACTCCAAAGTCTGGGCCTGTGATCACTGTGGCACACATATGCCAGGCTGAGGGGTTCTGGGCAGACAAGGATGGCAAAGAGAGTAATGATAGGACCAGAGTTAAGAAAAACCACTGTTTGCAGCTTAGAGGATGAGTGGCAAGGGGTTGGGACAGCAGACGGGGGCTCTGTCCGCCGGCTAGGAACTGACAGGGGCCCACCAGAGGCAGAGGCAGTAGGGCTCAGGAAGAACTTCACAGGGAGGCTGGCCAGGACCCAGTCCCCACGGGCGTGCAGATGAGGGAGATGGTGGACAGGACAAAGCCCAACAATTGTGTGTGACAACATATCCGCAGTTCACCAGCCAGGGAAGCCCTGGTGTCTGGGGTCGGTCACCCAAGCACAGAGCACCCGTGTGACTGAACACAGTTACTTAGTTTCTACCTGTCCAGAGGTCAGTGATTCAGGGATCCCCAAAGTCCCCACCATAAAACACATTTTGGCATAAATTATCTGGCATGGCCAAGGCCCCAGGTATACCAAGCCACTCTCATCAGGAGGGATATTCTAAAGGCTCAGAGATGTCCCAGGACATGGCCAAGGGCCAGACTTCCTTCACACGCACAGGGTCTGAGTAAGCCAAGCCAGCTGCATTACCCTTTATCGCACACATATGTCAAGCTGCCTCCTTAAGCGTATCTTTTGGGAAAAAATCACCACCTAATTTTTTCACCAGGGCACCCAAATCTGCTCTGTCCGTGGTGTTCCTTATTTCAGCTCACGGCAACTTCATCCTTCTAGTTGGTCAGGTCACAGAACTTGAATTTGTCCTTGACCTCTTTCCTTATATGCCCCAAATCCAACTCATTAGCCCATCTTACTGATTCTACCCTCAAAGTGCATCCAGTTTCTTACTTCTTCCCTTTACCTCCACTACTTCTGCCCTGGTCCAAACCACCTCCACCACCGCTCTCTGCCTGGGCTCAGTGGTTTGGCCTGTGCCTCCAGGTGTCCCCAGATCAGAAGTCAAATCACGTCACTTCTCTGCTCAACACCCTTTATGACTTTTTAAAAAAATCTTTTTTAAAATTTTATTTATTTACTTGACAGAGAGAGAGAGAGAACAAGCGGTGTGGGAGCAGGAGGCAGAGGGAGAGGCAGAAGCAGGCTCCCTGCTGAGCAGGAAGTCCGATACAGGGCTTGATCCCAGGACCCCGGAATCATGACCTGAGCTGAAGGCAGCCACTTAACCAACTGAGCTGCCCAGGAACCCTCCCTTTATGACTTTTAATTTCACTCCAAGTAAAAACCAAAGCCCTCTGACCCCAAATACCTCCCAGCGCTCATCTTGACTTACCACCCCCCCCAAGGCCTTGCTCCAAGCACACGGGCCTCCTTGCCATTCTTCCAACTGCACTAGGACACATTTCCACCTATTCTTGAGATCACAAAGTGGCAGCATGGAGAGAAGCTTAAGGATAATCTGTCCATTTGCTGTCAGGGCTAAATGAGATTTGTAGAGGGTAAATCACTTACCTAAGTTCTCACCACTAACTAGAATTAGCTTTCCCAAGTCCCATCCCGTGGTTCTTTCCCAAACCTGATGAAACCTTTGGAGAACAAGTTCTTAACACAGGGAAGGGACAAGGGTGTTGGGGTCACATTGTCTGCATCTCATTCTGTAGCAGAAGGAGCTGGATTCGGACAAGTCAGCGGTAAGTCCCAGACCGCTGCTGACTAGTTGTGAGAGTTGGGTCAGTTTGCATAACTTCCAGTCCTCAGTGAACTCATCTGTTAAATGGGGATAGCTAAACCCTGTTGTCGTGCGATCTCCTCAGTGGGGTTGTGACACTGACCCAAGTCAGGAAGATACTGTGCTTCCATCTTGCCAATATCTAATCTGGTCTTCCGCATGAGACCTCACCTCTTGATTAGCAAGAAAAAAATTAACTCTAGATCCAATTTTGCTTAAAACTTAATCTAAATAGGTACAGAATTTCAACACGAGACAGTGAAAACATTCTGGAGCTGGATTGTGGTGATGGTCCCATAACAATGTAAGTGCACTCGAGGCCACTGAACTGTACACTTAAAAATGTTTGTTAAAATAAGCATCTTCCTTTGGCTCAGGTCATGATCCTGGAGTCCTGGGTTCGAGCCCGGCATGCGGCTCCCTGCTCAGAGGGAAGCCTGCTTCTCCCTCTCTCACTCTCGCTGCTTGTGTTCCATCTCTAGCTGTGTTTCATCAAATAAATAAAATCTTTTTTAAAAATGGCTCAAATGGTAAAGTTTTATGTATATTTTACCACAATAAAAAATTAAAATGAGAAAACTTAGTCTATTCATATAATCAGGACACCTTGCTCTGGTAATGCTTCATCACTTCTAGAATGATGATCAATGCCTCAGATTTCTCAGGTGTGGCCTCACTTTCCCTCACTGTTTGGACATACAGGTAGGGGGACCACTGGAGACAGTGGCTTATGTGATCTTGCAGCCGAGAAGGAAGAACGAGGTCCTTGGGTGTGACTTCCTTGGCCTTCCTCAGTCCCTTCAGTGCTGTCTGCTAGCACTCCCCACCCTTTATCTTGTGGCTCCAGGCTGAGGAAACCCCAGATATTGTGACACATCAAAAATTTCACTGTGATGTTTGTTGGGAAGAAGTGTTGTAGCCTAACTGGCGTGGAGAAGAACTGTGAATCATACTTGGTACCTCCCAGCCTTAGCCTTCCCTGTCGCCAAGCCCTCTTGTTCTCTTCACTGTCTGAGGTCTGTCCCTCCCCTCATCATACATCCGTGAGGCCCCATCACCTCTCCCCTCATCACTTGGGTGTCCTCTATATAGAGCCTTCTTACCACACTGGTTGTTGACCAACCTACTGGCTTCCCACCACACCGGAAGCTCCTCAAAGGTGGAGGACTGTGTATTCCTAGTGTCTGGACCACTCCTTGCTGGGCCAATGTTTTTCATAGAAACTACCACAGCAGCTGCTGGCTGTTCTCTGTGTAAGCCCCTTTTAAAGTTCCCATGAGGTGTCAAAGGAGAAAGAGGTGACAAGGCCCTTATCTTGACATTTCCAGGATGGTACAAAAGCAATATACAACATTTCATGAAAAGAAACATAGTTGTTACCAAAATGCTACTTTTAAAGACCTAGAACAATCATAAAAGTAGAAGGCGGTGACCCAGCTTAATGGTGAGCAAATGTGGAGCTGTCTGGGAAGTGTGTGTGTGTGTGTGTGTGTGTGTGTGTGTGTGTGTGTTTGTATACAAAATTACCACCAGCACATTATCCAAATTTGAGAATCACTGCTGAAGTTGATGTATCGTCCTAGTCTGGTATCTATTTAAATGATGGCATTTAACAAAGAAGAGGGGCTGCCCTTAGCTCATCAAAATTTTGACAACAACCCTATCACAGAGAACCAGAGTTTTTTGTGCTTTCTTTTTTTTTTTTTTTAAGATTTTGTCGCAGAACCTGGACTGGATCCTGGCAGAAGAACCAAGTGGCCCTTGGAGACTTTGAAGGATCAGAGGTTTATTTAACACCAGTGGGCTCGGAGGAGAGTGTTCTCTGAAGGTCTGAGCCCCTAGCACAAAGAAGGGGGTAATTTGTACCCTTCTACTTCTGCATACTTAGTACTTTGGCATGTATGGGAAACAGGACAGGAAAGAAGAACCCAGAAAGGCTTTGTTATAAGGACTGGAATTCCCTTGCTGGTTTGGTCGGCCATCTTAGAGCACAGTTTTCCCCCCCCATCAAGTTTATTTATTTATCTGACAGAGAGAAAAACACAGCGAGAGAAGGAAACAACCAAGGCAAGTGAGAGAGGGAGAAGCAGGCTTCCCGCTGAGCAAAGAGCCCGATGCAGGCCTTGATCCCAGGACTCCAGGATCATGACCTGAGCTGAAGGCAACCACCCAGGCGCCCCTGTTAAGTTTTTGTTTGTTGTTGTTTTTTTTAAAGCACAGTTAATCGTAATTCATCTTTGGTAAAATAACTAGGAGCCAAAATAATTTTACAAATTCTAACCTCTCAAAAAAAAAAAAAAAAAAAAAAAAAGCCTCTTAAGCCTATTTACTTACTGAAGATCCCTCTCCAAGCCCAGACATGAACTCCCGCAGTTGGGGCGAGAGCCGGGTGCTGGTTCCGCTGTTTGCCGCGGTGCTCTCCCACCGCCCTGGGGGCTGCGCTCCAGGAACCGCGCTGTAGGTCGGGGCTGGGCTTACTCAGGTTCGGCCCCCAGAGTGGAGGCCAGAGGAGACAGAGATTGAGATACTTCCTCCTTCCTCTGGGCTGGATTTTTGAGCAGAGACTGGAGGTCCCCCCACTACCGCTCCCGACGGCCCTTCCCCCCCTCGGAAGCTCCAGCTGCTTCCCGGTGAGTAACAACTTCCGGCTTTGAGAATAGGCCTTCAACCTGTTAGAAGCCCCCAAGTAGCCCTTTCATTTTCCTCTCTTGAGCTACCAGAGTTAGATCCCAACTACTAAATCCAAGAAAAGAAATCCTTGTCTGGGTGTGGAGGACGGTGATGTCCTGATTTGTGGGTTACTGACGGCCACCAGTCATGTTAGTGTTGGTATTCCAATGGTGTTGATGGGGTTTTGGAATATAGGTGAAGTTCTGTGGGGTGAGTTCTGGACCCTATGACGGAGAAAGAATTCTTAAGATGTCTCTGGTGCAAAATAGTGGTTTATTAAAGCAGAGGGATAGGACCAAGGGACAGAAAGAGCTGCTGCCCCTTGGGCGGCTTGGAGTGGGGGGGTTGTGAGGAGTGGCTACTGTAGTATGGGGGTGGGGGAGGTGAGGGGAAAGGGAGGTTTCAAAAGAACTTTCATATGCTAAAGAGGACCTACAAGGTACTGGAGGCCTTGTCTAGGCAAGTTAAGGTTGTTTTTCCTTCTAGTTAGGCATTAACAGAAAGATGGCTGGGAGCTTCCCCAAGGAACTTTACACTCTGGCCACTTCAAGTATATGTCAATGGGCTGCAGAATGTAAGTTTGTTTACATTCCCTTTTGGAAGCTAGACCAAGATAGAAATGCCAGGGAGGAGGAGCTGTGGGGTGTCAGCTTGTGCTTTGTCCTCCACTAGTCTTCTCTTCCCTCATCAGCAGGACTAGAAAATTGTAAGACTGATTTTGAAAAACCAATGGCCTAGGACTCATTCTTCTAAATTTGATTGCTTCCTCAAAGTTGACACCTTGGGATGCTTGAAGACCTATTTCAGCAATGGCTAACATATTAAAATATTCTGAGGTTGCTTGTTAAGATTTTCTTTAGTGTTTATAACCCATTATTTGGAATAATGTTGGAAAACGGTCCTCCTCTGATGGCAGATTTGATTCAGATCAACAGGCAATATCAACAACACATTTAAAAATTGGCAAGAATTTCATTGTTTCTATGCAAATTTCACTGATCAGCTTCAAAATGTCTTTTACAGCTTATTTTTCTTTTAAGCTGGGATCCAATCAAATTTCAAAAATTGCTTTTGGTTGTCTCTGGAAGTATTTTTAGGGATACAGAGATGTGAGTTTGTGCACATGATTCTGTGATCCAGTGTCTTGTGTACCATGATAAATATGTCAAAGAACTGGATGGGTCTTCAATGAAGGCTAAGAATGCTCCTGGCATTGCAAAGGACACCAGTTGCACATGGGAAGAGGAGATGAGTCAGTCAGTCATAAGGGCCATTAAATTGGTATGAGCAGTCAGTGTTTTCCTTTTTCATGTTAGGGCACACAGAACATCCTCTTTCCATAATGTGCTGGGGTAAACACAGCGTGCTCCGTGGGGGCTGTCTGGGGCTCCAGCTGCCTCAGGTCCCTCCTCCTCAGGGCTGAGGGACCTACATTTGTAGTATGGCAACTTTATGGCTTCCAAGTTTATGTCCCAGGGTATTCTTATTTCAAATCTCTATCACCTTACTTTTTTTTTTTTTTTTTTAAAAGATTATTTATTTATTTATTTATTTATTTGACAGAGTGAGAACACAAGCAGGGGAAGTGGGTAAGGAAGAAGCAGGCCTCCCACTGGGCAAGGAGCTGGCCGTGGGGCTCGATCCCTGGACCCTAAAAATCATGACCCGAGTGGAAGGCAGATGCCCAATGACTGAGACACCCAGGCACCCTCCTCTGTCAGTTTAGATAACCAGGCGTGTTTCTTCTTCAAAAGAACGTTGTTTAGAGTCTTGCTCCCCTTTAGCAGCCACTAATACCCATTAACCTGGAAAAAAAACACAAATGGGGCCCTTTTTCCATGTTGTTTATTCACCATCACCTAGCTACATGAGAGGGATAAACAGATTAGTATGAACTTTTGGGGGAGAATGGGGTATATGGGTGGAAGGGTGGGATTTAAACAGAAAATAATCTTATACACTGCTAGATAGAAGATTTACAGATACCCTTTTTTTAAAAAAAATAGTATCCTCTGAGGGTAATGGAGGAAAATAAAATCATCCCGAATAAAATAAATTAGCAACTTATCATTGCATAACCCACAACAAAAGTCTCAGAAAACGGTTTGCATTTTCTGTCATGATTTACAGATATTCATGTGATAAATATTTCCAACACAGGAAAAGTAAAGACTAACAGCAAGTAACAGGTTCATACAATGCAGAGGGAAGTTGAGCGCATGAAAATAGCTATCATCTGGTAGCAAAAATAGATTTATGCCGATGTTAATATCAAAATTAAAGACATTCAAATAAATTATGCTAATACATTGGAACTGTTATTCCTAACATCATAAGAACAACTGTATTGCTCCTACTCACAACTAAAAGGCTGGGGAAAATTCTATGATAGCTCGAGGCCATAATATGACCCACTGAATATGTAGTAGGCCTACAGCAAGGTTCAATAGCCAAATAAAAACTATTCTTTTCTTTTAGGGTTGACACTGTTTATAGTAGAACAAACCACTCATCATAAATCTAGAAAATACAGATGAGGGACAGTCCTTGAAGCCCAAGCAAGTGATTTACTGGAAGTAATTAAAAGTAGAATATGAGAGAAGCAGCAGCTCAAATGAAGTAGACATGAAGAGATTTTCCTTTCTTCTTTTTTTTAGCCTGTATATTTTTCTCTTGCAGAGAGTCCCACGGGAAGCACACAAAGATTGTGGTCTACTGGGACATTCTAGGGACTTGATGGAGAACTGGACTGTTGTCCTACAGTAAACTCTGACTGTTTCGTTAGTCCCGGAGCCAGCCTGACCAAGGGAGGTGAAGGGCAGGGACAGCCGCCCTGGGATTCTGATGATTCCTTGTGACTCAGGGAAATACCGGCGTCTGCTGGGGAGCCTGCAGCGGGAAGGGATCTGCTACCCGGAGGCCACGGAGGCTCCTGGACTCTTCCAGAATGACCTCCTGCAGCTTGGGCTAATGGATAGTAGCCACAGGCACATCTGAAGCACAAGGTAGTTGACTGCCCAGAGTCCGGTTTCCAAGAATATATATGTAATTCACCATCAATTTGGGATAGAATAATCGGGAAGAAAATGGAGGTTAAAGCATGTATCTCAGATGGCAGGGTGATTGCAATTATTGAATTGGGATTTTCAAAGTCCAGAAAGTTAAATTCTACTTCCATTCTTCCCAAAGAATGCCACGTTTCTGTTTTCTTTGTCTTAAAAATAGAAAATGCCCTTGAGCTACAGATGAGATGGGAAGGTGCTATTGAGAAAAGGGAATGAAGGAAAAAAGAAGCCATTTCTCCTTCAAGGTAGTTTTAAGACTATACTAACAGGATGTATCACTAAGCTGTTTAAATTTCAGAAACGCCCTTTATAGGACTGGTACTGACTAGCAGCTTTTTAAATTTGCATACAGTTCCATATCATATTCTAATTTATCTCCACTTCCATCTCAAATACGATGACTACACCAAGGTGGTATGTGGTCCATTTATCGTTGTGATTCCAAAATAAAGCACAAGGTCAATTGAAGTAACAGTAGTGGGACAATTAAAACATTTCCAGATGATGGAGGGCAAAGCTATATCCGTTCAGGCTGCAGGTCTTGCTTTTGTTGTGCTGGTTTGTTTTTTGTTTTTGTTTTTGTTTTTGTTTTTCTTGTCTTTTTTGAGCCAGCTTCTGGAGGAGGCCTATTTAGTAGTCAGTACTGCTAAAAGTCTACATTTTCCTTCATAATGTGAAAAATGGGATTTGGTTTTTCCCTTGAGTCTCCTTAAATCCACAGCCTGCTTCTTCCTGTCCATGAGGACAATTTGGATACATGTTTGAAAAGAAAAGAACAAAGCATATATACCAAAGAATTTGACTGTATCATCTAAACTGCTTAGAAATGGAAATGATATTCACATTATATTCATCTTGACTTCCTGATATGGAAGGAAAGAATGTAATATTTAACGACCCATTCATTGTTTCTAAATGCTAATCACTTGCAGATCCAAAAGGCTACTGACCCACTTTAAATAACTCTCCATTTTGAAAATGCAATGCTGTCCAACTGTTCGGATATTTGGTGTGACACTCAAAAAAATCATGCATTCTTTTTCACCACTATTTATTCTACTTCTCATTCACAGAATTCTACACGCTCTGAAATTATTTAAATATCTGTAAGTGTTTTCTGGAGAAGTCTTTTTACTCTACCATTATACTCGATATTCCATAAGATTGTTATGGACATTAGAGTAAAAGGCTTAAAAATTAGGCTTTGGTTTTAATGTCATCTGGGCAGAAGCTGGCATTGCTTTGATAACACACTTCAACTGCACAAATTGTATTATTGTACATTAAAGTAATATATGTAAAAAGACAAAGTTTCCCCCTTTAGTAGTTATAATCTGTATTATTCAAGACTGCTGCAAAACTCACAGAAGAGTAAAATGAGTAAGAAGAAAGTGGAAAGCGTAGGAAAGATATAAGACAAAACATATCAGAACGCAACACAAAGGAAGAACATCAATTCTCTACATTTGTCTATAAGGCAGATGGTCAAACTTTTTATACAAGATCTAAAATATGGTGTTATTAAGAGGTAGAAAATACCAAACCAGTATTTAAGAAAAACTTGCTATTTAAAATAATCAGTTATTTTGCTGAACTTTTAGAAAGTCAAACTGTTATGTGGAATGCACTGTATGTTTTAGGCTAAACTGGAACATTCCGGACTCAACAGAGCTATGGTAAAGGGTGGGGAACCTAGGGGTGGGAGTGGGAAGCAGAAAACCGTTTAACTTGTCAAGAGTTCAGTTCTCGCTAAGGAGAAATTTCCTATAGTTGGATGCCACTATAGCATTTAATTAAAGGGAATCGCTCAGATGGATGGCAATTTCTCTGCGTAACAGAGTATAATTTTGCACAGAAGGCAATACACCTCTGGGGAGGGATGAGTTTCAAATGCTTCCTCCTCTTCAGGAAGGTGCTATACCTGTCTGATATCAAAACATACATTCCACTAATCTTGCACCATCCTCCCAACCACCAAAATGCAAATGCAAATATTCTTCAGATTCCAGCACCAGCAGAACTGTTCTGTATGAGCAATTCAAGAGCTGCTGGATGCAAAAAGATATACGAGTTACCAAATTAAACTCGGGGAGCTTATGCATGACTGAGTAACCCTGGGTATTTGTATTTCTTAATGCACCTGGGAGAGACACATTTTTTTCTCCAACACAATTTTATAAGGCATAAATTTAATTTGAATTTTCCTAACCTTTGGAAAATTAGTGTTAAAGCTTCTTTTTTAACCCACACGTTAACATTCAATCTTGCATTTTTATTAAATAGTTTATATATTAAATGAAATATCAAGATGTTCTACATTCATATAAACAACTGTGGTAACATTTGAAATTGTAAAGAAACCTACCGAAGAAAATTCATACTTAACTACTTACAATGCTAAGCTAAGCACAGGTGATCATTCTTGACTTTAAATACATAGACGCACATTTGTGGCTTCAGAAAGCAAATACAGGAGAAGTATAACGGTGTATCATTCTTCTTTCCTTTTTCACCATAAGACAGGATGGTCCAATTTGGAAAAACCAAGTTCTTTCCTAAGTTCCAAATAGGTGCCATTGCTCACCCACGAGTCATCACTGGATTTCCTGGGAAGGTAAAAGAATTTCTTAAAGGCTATTGAAAATATTGTCAAATTCTCTCTTTCCCTTTCTTCTCTTCCCTCTGCCCTGCCACCAGGGCTAGCTGTCATTTCCACATGCATACAACATCCCTGACAGTCTCATATGGGGACTGTGAGGGACCAGGAAGCCTGGAAACCATCCTGTCACTCCTGACGGGCTCCTCGAACTTAGAGGCTGTGAAAAATGGTGCTTCTGAGAGAAGCAAGGATAAGGGAAGAGTGTCATGTGTAAAACACAGCTGGGATGACGGCCATCATCTTGGGTGTGACTACATAAAAACTAAAAATCAGCCAAGTTGTTCATAACAAGTTATACGTTAATGTTAAAAACAAAAGCAATTGGAAAACCTCTAAGAGTCAGGAGAGAACAGCCTTGGTTCACTATTCTTTTAATAGATAATATATTAAATAGATACAAATTCTTAAGGTTCAAAGGGGTGGATAACTCAAAGTCTTCTTTCTAGTCCTATCTCCCAGACTCCTAGTCCTTTCTTCAGAGGGAACAATCTTATAATCTTCATTCTTTTAGAGACATTTCACGCTTATCTCAGCATGCATACACGTGCACACCCCACCCCTCCCATTTTTTACACAATGACAGCTCTGTACGGAGATTTGGTCATAACAGTGTCTACTGAAGATCATTCTCCATTGTCACAAGAAGGTCAGCAAACTATAGCCCAAGGGCCACATCCACCTTTGGCCTCACTGTATCATTGTTTTGTTTTGTTTTTTTACATTGAAGTATAAATAACATACAGTGATTTATTAGTTTTAGGTATATAACATACTGAGTCAACAGTTCTATACATGGCCTTCTATCAGTGGTCACTACGGTAAGTGTAGTCACCATCTGCCACCATCCATCATTATAATATTGTTGGCTATATTCCCTGTGCTGTGCTTTTCATCTCCGTGATTTATTTATAGCTAGAGCCACTATAATCTTAATCCCTTTCTATGGGAGCACCACCACGCCTATTCGCTTCCCTATCTTCTATGGCTGCTTTGATGCTGCACAGTGGGCTTAGGCAATTACTCCCAAGACCTTATCGCCTGCAAAGCTAAGGATATTTACTGTTTGTCTTTTATAGGAAAGTTTGGTGGCTCTGGCAAGATGGACTCCAGATTTTTTTTTAAACAGCTGCATGATATTTCACTGTAGAAACGAACCACAATTTAATAGGCACCTTACTGGTGAGCCTTTAGGAGGTTGTTTTAATCCTAGCTATCCCAGACATACATTAATAAGAATAAGGTAGACACATAACAATAGGTAATTTTATATGCACCTGAGTACAGTTACACTGAAAATTCCTGTAAGCAGAACTGCTCTGTCAAAGAGTGCGTGGATTTGTAATTTTGTCTTGATATTTCACGTGTTTTAGAAGCAAAAGTGGAGAGGGCCTGTTCTTGGGGACATAGGTTTTTGTCACACTGGTTTCCCCCTTCTAATAAAGGGATGTGTCTAAAGTGAGCTGCTCTGCCTGCCAGACACTTTACTGTGACACAGAGGAGCCCGGCTCTGTCCCAACTGCAGTTTCCACTTGGAATTCCGGCTGATGCTTTCCTATGTTCCCACGTGCCTCTCGGTCACCTCTTTGCCAGGACCACTACTGCTGAGGATCCTTGTCTTCCCTCAGCCCTTTATTCACCACATCTGATACTCTGATACTTTCACAGTCAATCCAGAGGAAAAAGAGCCGTAGCCCCCTGGCTGCAGGCGTGCTCGGTCCTTCCAGGCGGTGGCCACACCAGCCTAAGGTTTTATATTTTGCATTTAAATGTTAATTCATTCTCCACAGAGCTTCACAGCTTTTGATGCTTTCACATTAGGCTGAATCGATGACTCTCCCTCCCTAGTTCTTGAGACAGCTTAGTTACCCAGGAGTTTTAATGATCCTAAAAAACCCTGCAGTGAACATCTTTATAAATGTAGATTTCCCTTGTTTAAAAATGACACTAGATGACTTATGAAAGAAAAAAAAACTGGCCTTCTTAAGGGTAGATGTGTATATCTATTAGTTGGTTAGTAAATCAGCAGATAAGTCTGTTCATCTATTCATTTATCTATCTCTTGCCTTTTAAAAAAAGTTTAAGGTGTCTTATTTTTAAAATATTTAAATGCAACCGATGAATCACTGAACATTATATCAAAAACTAATGATGAAAAAAAAAACTAATGATGTACTATATGTTGGCTAGTTGAATATAAACAAAACAATAAAGATAAATAAAATATTTAAACAAAGTTATGAATATCTGGGGATGAAACTCTGACCAGTTGAATGATTTTTCATTTTCTTATAACCGCAGTTGGTGGAAATGATCACAAGGGACCTGATAAAATCCACAA